>JAUMJK010001008.1:0-124834 GCA_033558105.1 Coccyzus lansbergi
CTGCGGCCGCGCGTTGCATGCTGGAGTTGTGGTCTAGGGGTTTGTCCCCCCTGGATTGGAAACTTTGCATTTTAAAGAATCACAGAATAGTTTGGGTTGGGAGAGACCTTAGAGATCATCCAGTTCCAACCTCTGCCATGGGCAGGGACACCTCCCACTGCATCAGGGGCTCCAAGCTCCACCCACGTGGAGGTGGCCTTCAACTCCTCCAGGGATGGGGCAGACACAGCTTCTCTGGGCAACCTGTTCCAGTTCCTCCTCACCCTCATCATGAAGAAATTCCTTCTCCTGTCCAGTCTAACTCTGCCCCTCTCCAGTTTATCCCCATTGCCCCTCATCCTGTCCTTCCCTTGGCCTGGTTAAACTTCACGAGGTTCTCCCAGCCCCACTTCTCCACCCTAGCCTGGTCCCTGTAGGTGCCCGGCGCGGTGCATGCTGGGAGTTGTAGTCCCCGCAGTGCTTTCGACCAATTAGCGCGCGGTGCAAGCTGAGATTTGTAGTCCGGACGGTGCTGTTGTCGCGCGGGGCACGCTGGGAGCTGTAGTCCAGTAAGCGCGGTGCGAGCTGCGTAAATGGAGCCCGGCTTTGGCGCGTGCTGCATGCTGGGAGTTGTAGTCTGGCGGTGGCGCGCAGTGCATGCTGGGAGCGCGCGGGCTCCTGAGGCGAGAATCATAGAATCGTAGAATCACCAGGTTGGAAGAGACCCACTGGATCATCAAGTCCAACCATTCCTATCAAACACTAACCCATGTCCCTCAGCACCTCATCCACCTGTCCCTTAAACCCCTCCAGGCAAGGGGACTCAACCCCCTCCCTGGGCAGCCTCTGCCAGGGAACAATCACCCTTTCCAGGAAGAAATTCTTCCTGATGTCCATCCTGACCCTCTCTTGGTGGAGCTTGAGGCCATTCTCTCTCGTCCTGTCCCCTGTCCCTTGGGAGAAGAGCCCAGCTCCCTCCTCTCCACAACCTCCTCTCAGGGAGTTGCAGAGAGTGATGAGGTCACCCCTCAGCCTCCTCTTCTCCAGGCTGAACCCCCCCAGCTCTCTCAGCCGCTCCTCCTAACCCTTGTTCTCCAGCCCCTTCACCAGCTTCATTGCTCTTCTCTGGACTCGCTCCAGAGCCTCAACATCCTTCTTGTGCTGAGGGGCCCACAACTGAACACAGGATTCGAGGAGTGGTCTCACCAGGGCCGAGGCCAGAGGGAGAAGAACCTCCCTGCTGCTGGCCACACCGCTTCTCATCCAAGCCAAGATGCCCTTGACCTTCTTGGCCACCTGGGCCACTGCTGCCTCATGGTCAACCAACACCCCCCAGGTCCTTCTCCTCCAGACTTTGAGCATCCCCCTTCTCTCTTGCGCATAGGGCAACCTTTTCCCAGGGCAGGTGAGCCCTGCTGAGGTAATTCTTTGTCAGCCTGCCCAGAGCCGAGCAGGGCAGGGCAGGGCTGGGCAGCCAGCGAGAAACAATAGGGAAAAGCCGTGAGAGAGCTGCTGGATGGAGCTCAGGCCCTTGAGGCATTAAGCAAACCTGGGAGAGGTTGTTGGCCAACGCTTGGTAGTGTTCCCCTTTGGGAACAGCTCCTCCCCAGCTTTCCTGGAGCCCCTTCAGGTTCTCGAAGGTCGCTCTAAGGTCTCCTTGGAGCCTTCTCCAGGCTGAACAAGCCCAACTCTCTCAGCCTGTCCTCGGACGGGAGGTTCTCCAGCCTTCGCATCATCCTTGGAGCCTCCTCTGGCCTTGTTCCAACAGCTCCATCTCCTTCTTCTGCTTAGGATTCCAGAGGTGGCCCCAACCCTCCAGCTGAGGTGTCCCCAGAGAGGAGTAGAGGGGACAATGGGCAGGGACACCTCTCACCAGGTTGCTCCAAGCTCCATCCAACGTGGCCTTCAACATCTCCAGGGATGGGGCAGCCACCACTGCTCTGCGCAGCCTGGGTCAGGCTCTCACTATCCTCAAAGGAGAAAGGATCCCATCACAGTCTTCCCTCTTCCAGCTTCAAACCATTCCCATCGTCACCCTGATCAAGAGCCCCTTCCCAGCTTTCTTGGAGCTCCTTTCAGCAGCGGAAGCTGCTCCAAGGTCTCCTCAGAGCCTTCTCCAGGCTGAACAAGCCCAACTCTCTCAGCCTGACCTTGCACGAGAGGTTCTCCAGCCCTAGCATCATCCTTGGAGCCTCTTCCGGCCCCTTTCCAACAGCTCCATCTCCTTCTGGTGAGGATTCCAACGTTATGAGTATCCTTATTTTGCTGGTCCCTTTCTGCATTGTGTAGGGATATTGAGCCACGCAGTCTGCAGCCGAGCTTGGCTTGGAGACACAGTCCATGGGTTTTGCTGAGATATCTGGCTGGAAATCGGTGTCTCTCCGTGCTTAAAAAGCATCAGCTCTCTGCAAATGCCTTCTTCCTGTCTCTACTATCCTGATTTGGGATAACACCACAACCCTCTGCAGCTCCAGGCTTGGGCAAGAGCAGCTGGAAAGCTGCCTGGAGGAGAAGGACCTGGGGAGGTTGATTGACAGCGACTGAACATGAGGCAGCAGTGGCTCAGGTGGCCAAGAAGGCCAATGGCATCTTGGCTTGGATCACCCCAGGGTGGCCAGCATGAGCAGGGAAGGGATCATCCCTGTGAACTCATTTGTGAGGCCACAGCTTGAATCCTGGAATCAATTTTGGGTCCCTCGCTCCAAGAAAGCCCTTGAGGGGCTGGAGAACATCTGGAGAAGGGAACGGAGCTGGGGAAGGGGCTGGAGAGCAAGGGTTGTGAGGAGCAGCTGAGGGACCTGGGGCTGTTTAACCTGGAGAAGAGGATGCTGAGGGGAGACCTCATCGCTCTCTGCAGCTCCTGGAGAGGAGGTTTTGGTGAGGTGGGTGCTGGGCTCTTCTCCCTGGTAGCCACTGACAGACAAGGAGAAATGGCCTCAAGATGTGCCAGCGGAAATTTAAGTTGGATTTTAGGAGGAATTTCTTTACTGAAATTGTCATTGGGCACTGGCAGAGGCTGCCCAGGGTGGTGCTGGAGTCCCCATCCCTGAAGCGGTTTAAAAGATGGGGAGATGAGGTGCTCAAAGGGTGCGTAGCGAACAGTTGGACTTGATGATCTAAAAGGCCTTTTCCAACCTAGGGTTCTATGATTTCCACATCTCAGCGGTTGGTTCGTGCCTTTTTCCAGGCGCTGACAGATGCTTTGGCTGCAGGGCCGGAGGTGGCTGGTGCTGCCGCCTGCGTGGGTGGAGCTGACGTGCCACCGCTTAGCGCTTGTGACACCCCCAAAATCCCTGCCAAGGGGTTTTGGCAGCTCCTGACACGTAAACGCAGCTCCTGCCTCGAAGCCTGCAGGTGGGAAGAGCGCAAAAGCCGAGTGTGGAGGGAACAGGCTGGGGCAGGCAGGTGGAGAAGGTTCTACGAGAAGGCCTCACAGCCTCGCCGTGAATCATAGAATCACAGAAGCACCAGGTTGGATGAGACCCACCAGATCATGGAGTCCAACCATTCTCATCAATCACTAACCCATGGCCCTCAGCACCTCATCCACCCATCCCTTAAGCCCCTCCAGGCAAGGGGACTCAACCCCCTCCCTGAGCCGCCTCTGCCAGGGACCAATCACCCTTTCCAGGAAAAATTTCTTCCTGCTGTCCATCTGCCCCTCCCCTGGTGGAGCTTGAGGCCATTCTCTTTCATCCTGTCCCTTGGGAGAAGAGTCCAGCTCCCTCCTCTCCACAACCTCCTCTCAGAGAGCTTTCTCCCTTTCTCCCTTCCTCACTTCTTCTATTCCTTGCTTCCTCCCTTCCTTGCTTTTTTTTCCCCTTGCTTTCTCTTCCTCACTTTTTCTTCCTTTCTTCCCCTCTTCCTCACTTTCTCCCTTCCTCACTTCTTCCATTCCTAACTTCCTCCCTTCCTCGCTTTTTTTCCCTTGCTTTCTCTTCCTTGCTTTCTCTTTCTTGCTTCTTCCCTTCTTTGCTTTCTCCCTTCCTCACTTTCCTCCTTCCTCCTTCCTTCCTCTCTTTCTCCCTTCCTTGCTTCCTCCCTTCCTCACTTCTTCCCTTCCTTGCTTTTTTATTACTTTCCCTTCTTCGCTTCTTCCCTTCTTTGCTTCTTCCCTTCTTTGCTTCTTCCCTTAGCTTTCTCCCTTCCTCACTTTGTCCCTTCCTCCCTTTCTCACTTTGTCCCTTCCTCCCTTTCTCCCTTCTTCCTTTTCTCCCTTCCTTGTTTTTTTTCCCCTTTGCTTTCTCTTCCTTGCTTCTTCCCTCCTTTGCTTCTCCCTTTCTCCCTTCCTCAGTTGAAGGGGATGGAGGAGCACAGAAGATAAACCTCTGAGCGTTTGAGGTTATGATTTTTGAACCCAGAGAACCGGAGCCCTGCGTTCCGTTCGGGAATCCTCAGCACGGGAAGGAGATGGAGCTGTTGTTGTGAGTCCAGAGGAGGCCACGAAGATGATGCGAGGGCTGGAGAACCTCTGCTGTGAGGACAGGCTGAGAATGTTGGGCTTGTTCAGCCTGGAGAAGGCTCTGAGGAGACCTTGGAGCAGCTTCCGCTGCTGAAAGGAACTCTAAGAAAGCTGGGAAGGGGCTCTTGATCAGGGTGACGATGGGAATGGTTTGAAGCTGGAAGAGGGAAGATTGAGATGAGATCCTTTCTCCTTTGAGGATGGTGAGAGCCTGACCCAGGCTGCGCAGAGCAGTGGTGGCTGCCCCATCCCTGGAGATGTTGAAGGCCACGTTGGATGGAGCTTGGAGCAACCTGGTGAGAGGTGTCCCTGCCCATGTTAGGGGATGGACCGGGATGGACTTTGAGTTCCCTTCCAACCCAAACCCTTCTATAATTCTCTGATTCTACTCCCCATGTGATGGGTGATGCCTTCTGTGAGCATGAGGGCTTCTGATTCGCGTTCAAAATTTGCCGTTCGTTAGCTTTATAACACATTTTAAGCCCTGAGGAGTGAGCTCTGATGGACAACTTGGAATTGCCTGTGGTTAGATCACTTGTAGCCAGAAAGAGCTTTTATTTTTCCATCGAATAGATTGAAAAGCAAGCTGTGATTAAACCCAGTCCTCCGATGATTTGTGTTGATTAAAGAAACACCTAGGCTAAGGTTTTCATGGAAACAAACGCCTTGATGAGGCCGGTGCTGGTAACAAGCACGCGCTGATGAACGGAATGAATTCCCCGACGAACGGAATGAATTCCCTGTGTGATCCAAACGAGGTGTGTGCCTTGTGCAGAGAGCTCTGCTGCACCGAACAGGTTTTGATGAGGAGGTTTTCTGCTCTGAAGGTGGCACAGTGGAGATGAACCTGGAGCAGGAGCCAGGGTGGGCTGCCTGGGGACAAAAATAGCAGCTGCAGGAGGCCTTCATGAGCTGTGCTGGCTGGAGAAGTGGGAGAATGGCCTGGGAAAAGAGTGTGGTCACCTCTGTGCCTCGTGGTGATGATGAACTTGAGGAGAGGGGGGCAAAGGAAGGACTTGGGGGGCTGGGGTTGAGGAGCTCAACATGAGCTGGCAACGTGCACTCCCAGCCCAGAAACCCCCCGTGTCCTGGGCTGCATCCAAAGCCGCGTGGCCAGCAGGGAGGGAGGGGATTGTCCCCTCTGCTCCTCTCTGGGGACACCTCAGCTGGAGGGTTGGGGCCAGCTCTGGAATCCTCAGCAAGAGAAGGAGATGGAACTGTTGGAACGGGGCCAGAGGAGGCTCCAAGGATGATGCGAGGGCTGGAGAACCTCCTGTCCGAGGACAGACTGAGAGAGTTGGGCTTGTTCAGGAGAAGCGAAGGTTCCATGTAGATCTTAGAGCATCTTCCAGAACCTGAAGGGGCTCCAAGAAAGCTGTGGAGGGGCTGTTCCCAAAGGCTTGTGGGGCTAGGATGAGGGGCAATGGGGATAAACTGGAGAGAGGCAGAGTTAGACTGGACAGAAGGAGGAATTTCCTCACCATGAGCGTGAGGTGGAGCTGGAACAGGAGAAGCTGTGTCTGCCCCATCCCTGGACGTGGAGCTTGGAGCCCCTGATCCAGTGGGAGGTGTCTCTGCCCATGGCAAGAGTGGAACTGGATGATCCTTAAGGTCTCTTTCAACCCAAACTATTCAATGATTCTGTGATTCTATGGGAGGTGACAGGTGGGAGTCGCTCACAGCCACCCATGCTGATCATAGAATCATAGAATCATAGAACAACCAGGTTGGAAGAGAGCCATCGGATCATCGAGTCCAGCCATTCCCATCATTCCTATCTCTGTGTGTGCTTGGGATGTGCTGGCACTGGGAAACGCGATGCTCCTTGTTGGTGTCCTTCAGAAATCCATGAGTTTAGCATCTTCTGCTGCTTCCCATGTCAGGAGGACACATCCCATTATAAAGCAATGGGTGGCTGGAGCGCTGCTCATCCCCTTCTTTATCTACAGACCCAAGCAGACACTTTTTTCCTACCAAGATGGCACCAAGAGCTGTTCATGCCCTCATCGTCCTCTGTTAAGTGGGTTTTTTTTTTCTTCTTTTCTAGGGTCAATTCACGCTGCTGCGAGACACCAGAACAGATGGCAGCTTCCTGGTGCACCATTTCCTCTCCTTCTACCTCAAAGGTGAGTCAGCAGCGGAATTCTTCGAGGCAAGGATCATAGAATCACCAGGTTGGAAAAGACCCACTGGATCATGGAGTCCAACCATTCCCACCAATGACTAACCCATGTCCCTCAGCACCTTGTCCACCTGTCCCTTAAACCCCTCCAGGATGTGACTCTGCTTTCCCCTTGGAGGTTCCTTCAGCATGAAGTGTTTCTTTGTGACCATGGGCTGGTTTTGCAGGGTGTGAGGCATCATAGAACCTTGGAAAGGACCTCAAAGCCCATCCAGTTCCAACACTTCTCACCGGATCGGGTTGCTCCAAGCCCCATCCAGCGTGGCCTTCAACACCTCCAGGGATGAGGCAGCCACCCCTGCTCTGGGCAACCTGTTCCAGGGCCTCCCCACACTCACAGGAAAACATTTCTTCCTAAGATCTCATCTTGATCTTCCCTCTTTCAGCTCAAAACCATTCCTTCTCATCCCATCCCATCCCTGCCCTCCCTGATCCAGAGCCCCTCCCCAGCTTTTCTGGAGCCCCTTTCAGCCCTGGAAGCTGCTCTGGGGTCTCCTCAGAGCCTTCTCTTCCCAAGGTGGAACAATCCCAACTCTCTCAGCCTGTCCTTGCACGGAAGGTGCTCCAACCCTTGGATCATCTTCAGATTAGTGCAAGTCTTTGGGGTCAGGATTTATAGATCCCAGTCCTGACTTGTTCTTGGCCCTTGCTCTATCTATATCCTCGCTCATCCCATAATGATCACGCACCTTGTCTATTCATTAACATCATAAATCACTGAGACACCCGACGGGGAGGTGTTGGCTGCGGTTCCATCACTTCTTGATGTTTTATAATGGGATTAAAAATATCAGGAACACCTAACAAATTGATGAGCTGCTATTGAGCAAAGAAACAAAGAGCCTGGCAAGTTGCCTAATTGATTCTCTGCTGAGATTCACCTGGGAGTGAACCTAACCAGCCCCTGCGGGTGCTGGAGTCACCAGGCTCTACCAGCTTTCTGGTGTCCAAGGGACAGGAGAGATCTCGCCGCTCTCTGCAGCTCCTGGAAAGAAGGTTGTGGTGAGGTGGGTGATGGTCTCTTCTCCCTGCATGAACATCCTGATCTTGGAGTTGGTGCATGGAGCTGCCCATCTGCCTGGGAAAAGCTGATCCCTTGAGGTTAGGAAGAACTTTGGGATGTTTAATGCATCTCAAGGCAGGGGTGCTCGCTGCCACCCTCCTGTGAGGTTTAGCGAGGCCAAATGACAGGTCCTGCCCTTGGGGCACAACAACCCTGGGCAGCTCCAGCCTAGGAGAAGTCTGGCTGGAAAGTGCCTGGAGGAGAAGGACCTGGAGGGGTTGGTTGACTATGAGGCAGCAGCGGCCCAGGTGGCCAAGAAGGCCAATGGCATCTTGGCTTGGATGAGAAGCAGTGTGGCCAGCAGGTCCAGGGAGGTTCTTCTCCCTCTGGACTCAGCACTGGTGAGACTGCTTCTGGAATCCTGGGGTCAGTTGTGGGCCCCTCCCCACAAGAAGGATGTTGAGGCTGTGGAGTGAGCCCAGAGAAGAGCAACAAAGCTGGGGAGGGGCTGGGGAACAAGGGTTGTGAGGAGTGGCTGAGAGAGCTGGGGGGGTTCAGCCTGGAGAAGAGGAGGCTGAGGGGAGACCTCATTGCTCTCTGCAACTCCCTGAGAGGAGGTTGTGGAGAGGAGGGAGCTGGGCTCTTCTCCCAAGGGACAGGGGACAGGATGAGAGGGAAAGGCCTCAAGCTCCACCAGGGTAGGGTCAGGATGGACAGCAGGAAGAATTTCTTCCCAGAAAGGGTGATTGTTCCCTGGCAGAGGCTGCCCAGGGAGGGGGTTGAGTCCCCTTCCCTGGAGGTGTTTAAGGGACAGGTGGACAAGGTGCTGAGACACATGGGTTAGTGATTGATGGGAATGGTTGGACTTGATGATCTGGTGGGTCTCGTCCAACCTGGTGATTCTGTGATTCTATAATTCCCTCCTGGAGCTAGGGTACCAGTTACCCTCCATCTTCCGCGCCTCTTCCTTGGTGCTTAAAACGTTTGGGAGATCCTGAGGGGTCCATGAAGGCTCAGCTGAGGCCACCGACTTCTTGAAACCCACTGACCGCTTGAAATCCACGTCCTGCTCTCTGACAGGGAGGAACAAACACACTGGTTTTCTTCTTATCCAAACCACGAGGCCACATTATCACGTGTTTTTTCAAAAACGGCTTTTCTGTCGGGTGTCTTTGTCTAAACCGCTTGTTCTGTGTGTTTTTCCACACAAGGTCACTTGCCCTAAGGGAACCAAAACGAGGCATTTTTGGCTCATCAGGGCCTTCGGTGGCTCGTGTCAGGGTCGGCCGTTGGCCTCCTTGCTGTAATCCCAGGACTCGGTGCCAGGAGATCCAAGGACATGATGGCACGAGACCAAAAAAAGGGCCTTCTACGGTTTTTTTTTAATATCATTTTCTTATTCATTCGTTTTAATCATTTTCCTATTCTTTCTTTCTAAACTAACCTTTTCCCTGACACGGAGATCCTACAAACAGGTAAAATTGAAAGTGCAACCACAAGCAAGTGAGCTTGTACCTAGACCTCTCTCTCACCTCAAGGCCTTCCAGATGGATTGGTAGCCTTGCTGCTCTGATTTATGCCCTTTGATAATGTCGTTTTTTTGCAAAATCGAACTGATAACGTGTCTATTTTCTCTTCTCCCCCAGCTGGCTGCAAGGTTTGCTTCGTGGCCCTGCTCCAGTCCTTCAGTCACTACAACGTCGTAGCGCAAAAGCTGGTGAGTCTCTTAGTGTTGGTTAATTATCCTCTGTCCTGTGATGATCATAGAATCATGGAACGGTTGAGGTTGGAAGGGACTTTAAAGCCCATCCAGTTCCAACCCCCTGGGATGGGCAGGGACACCTCCCTCTGGATCAGGGGCTCCAAACTCAAGGGTCACAAAGAGGGGGACCATGCCTCACAGTCGCCCCTCATAGGAAAAGAAACATCATTTATAGAAGCATAAAATAGTTTGGGTTGGACGGACCTTAAAGATCATCCAGTTCCAACCCCCTGGGATGGGCAGGGACACCTCCCGCTGGATCAGGGGTTCCGAACTCCATCCAATGTGGCCTTCAACACCTCCAGGGATGGGGCAGCCACAACTTCTCTGGGCAACCTGTTCCAGTTCCTCACCACTCTCATCATGAAGAAATTCCTCCTCCTGTCCAGTCTAACTCTGCCCCTCTCCAGTTTATCCCCATTCCCCCTCGTCCTGTCCCCACAAGCTTTAGGAACAGTCCCTCCCCAGCTTGCTTGGAGACCCTTCAGGTTCTGGAAGCTGCTCTAAGATCTCCTTGGAGCCTTCTCCAGGCTGAACAAGCCCAACTCTCTCAGCCTGTCCTCGGACGGGAGGTTCTCCAGCCCTCACATCATCATAGAATCATAGAATCACCAGGTTGGAAGAGACCCACTGGATCATCGAGTCCAACCATTCCTATCATTCCTATCCTTGGAGCCTCCTCTGGCCCTGTTCCAACCATTCCCCCTCTTCATGTTGAGGACTCCAGAACTGGACCCAGGACTCCAGCTGAGCTCTGATGAAGGCATCAAGTTCAATAAACATACTTTCAGGCAGGGTGGTTTCACTCAAGGCCACTACCTGGAGGGATCTGACGCATGGACCCCCAACAGGGTTATCTTATCCACGTTAAATCTTGTGTGTAATCATTCCTAGCAGAAGATTGTGC
The DNA here is from genome assembly GCA_033558105.1 of Coccyzus lansbergi. Classification (NCBI taxonomy): domain Eukaryota; kingdom Metazoa; phylum Chordata; class Aves; order Cuculiformes; family Coccyzidae; genus Coccyzus; species Coccyzus lansbergi. Next base: position 10,296 of record JAUMJK010001008.1, read on the forward strand.
ACTTGAAGTGCTTCATCACTTAGTGATGCTCTTCTTCTTGCTGGGATGTGATGGGTCCAGGCCTGGAAGGAAGAATCCTGGAGCTGGGGTCGTACAGCACTGTTTTGTGGACCTGATCCTTGCAACATCTCATATGTGGTGAGACCCTCCAGCGTTAAGCTTTAAGCTCCAGCTTTGTCACCTTCCCTGGAGGGATTTAAGGGACGGGTGGATGAGGTGCTTAGGGACATGGGTTAGTGATTGATGGGAATGATTGAACTCGATGATCCGATGGGTCTTTTCCAACCTGGTGATTCTCTGATTCTGTGATTCCAGAGCATTGCCAGGTCTCCCAGTCCAGAACCAATTCCTTACGCGTTTTCTAACTGCAACGAGGTATTTTCACCTGCAAGATAAAAACTCTCCTGGATTTTTGTGCCTGTGCTGGCTCTGCAATCCTGGCTTCACACTTTTCCTTTTCTGCAAACCCTGCCCTTTTCATGATTCCCTGCACTGAATTTTAAGGGACAGACGTGTTCTTTGTCCTGACCTTGCAGAGAACGGCCTGGGCTGTAGGAAGATGAATGGCACCAGGGATCTAGATGGTTTGGTGTTCCCACCCTCATTTGTACCCTGTTTGTTGCAAAGGAAAAACATATTTATCCCCTTTTGATCTCTCTCCTGCCTGTTCTCCTGTGCCCTTATGCAGCACTGGGATCACAGGACATCACCTGGTCACCTCTTAAATTATAGAATCACAGAATCACCAGGTTGGAAGAAACCCACCGGCTCGTGGAGTCCAACCATTGCCATCAGTCACTAACCTATGTCCCCCAGCACCTCGTCCACCTGTCCCTTAAACCCCTCCAGGGAAGAGGACTCAACCCCCTCCCTCTTCCAGCACCCAACTACCCTTTTCATGAAGACTTTTGTCCTCGTATCCATCCTGGTGGAGCTTGAGGCCATGCCCTCTCATCCTGTCCCCTGTCCCTTGGGAGAAGAGCCCAGCTCCCTCCTCACTGAGTTCTCCTGCAGGTAGCAGTGCTGAAGAAGAGACCTTGGCTGGTTGCCTGATCACAAATCCTTGCACTTTGTACCGTGGCTGGTGTTGAAGGCAATGACCTCACAGGCTCCAGGTGAGGCTCGAAGAGGCTTTGATCCCTGATCCAGTGGGAGGTGTCCCTGCCCATGGCAGGAGGTTGGAACTGGAAGGGCTTTGATGTCCCTTCCAGCCCAAACCCTTTCCATGACTCCATGATCTGTGACAGCAGCTCTGCTGGTCTCTCAGCAACCCACCCAACGTAATCCTGCCCCGTTGTGAAGCTCAAAATGCCAGTCACCCCGAGCTGCTGGGTCAGAGCTGTGTCAGAAGAAACCCTCTGCAAAGGGATCTGACCAGGCTGGATCCATGAGCTGAGAGCAACTGGATGAGGTTTAATGAGGCCAAATGTTGGGTCCTGCCCTTGGGGCACAACAACCCTGGGCAGATCCAGCCTAGGAGAAGTCTGGCTGGAAAGTGCCTGGAGGAGAAGGACCTGGAGGGGTTGGTTGAACATGTGGCAGCAGTGGCCCAGGTGGCCAAGAAGGGCAATGGCATCTTGGCTTGGATGAAAACTGGTGTGGCCAGCAGGGCCAGGGAGGTTCTTCTCCCTCTGGCCTCGTGGCTGGTGAGACTGCTTCTGGAATCCTGGGGTCAGTTGTGGGCCCCTTCCCACAAGAAGGATGTTGAGGCTGTGGAGCAAGTCCAGGGAAAAGCAACGAAGCTGGTGAAGGGGTGGGAGAACAAGGGTTAGGAGGAGCATCTGAGAGAGCTGGTGGGGGTTATCCTGTGCTAGCAGTGGCTCCTAGGGGTGTCCTGAGGACCGGGAAATGCTTGGAAAACCTCCAAGGTCTTTTCAAAAAGAGGTGTTGGGACATTGCCAGGCACAGCAGCACTTGAGGTCCTGGAGGAAGAGCTGCTGCGAGCCTTCCCCTTGTTGGGCGACTCAGGCTGTGCTCAAATATCCTGCAGCTCCCAGCACAATCCCATAGGGAATAAACAAAGATCTGTATCTTCTGTGATGCTTAAGAAGTTTCTGGTTGCTGGTGTGTACCTTTTCCAGCCTTCAGGCAATCAGAGCATAAAGGAAGAGATGCTCCTGCCCTAGGACTTCCCACTGTTCGCGACCACTCTTGGGAGGATGCAAAACCTTGCAGCAACCCAAAGGGATGTGATCCTGCACCTCTGCTCCTCTCTGGGGATACCTCAGCTGGAGGGCTGGGGCCACCTCTGGAATCCTCAGCAGAAGGAGGAGATGGAGCTGTTGGAACGGGGCCAGAGGAGGCTCCAAGGATGATGTGAGGGCTGGAGAACCTCCTGTGTGAGGACAGTCTGAGAGAGTTGGGCTTGTTCAGCCTGGAGAAGGCTCCGAGGAGACCTTAGAGTGACCTTCGAGAACCTGAAAGGGCTCCAGGAAAGCTGGGGAGAGGCTGTTCCCAAAGGCTTCTGGGGCTAGGACAAGGGGCAATGAGGATAAACTGGAGAGGGGCAGAGTTAGACTGAACAGGAGGAGGAATGATGATAGTGAAGAGACCCTGGCCCAGGTTGCCCAGGGAAGCTGTGTCTGCCCCATCCCTGGAGGTGTTGAAGGCCACGTAGGGTGGAGCTTGAAGCCTCTGATGCAGTGGGAGGTGTCCCTGCCCATGACAGGGGTGGAACTGGCTGATAATTTTAAGGTCCCTTCCAACCCAAACGATTTTATGACACTGTGCTTCTATTTCTGGTTCCCTGCCTCTAGCTCTCCGCTTCTGCCTGTTGAGTAATGTTGCGTTGAGCCAGACCTTCCTGAACTCTTTCCACACTGTTTATCTCGTCATCTTGTCCACCTACCCACCGCGTTGCTCAACCTCCCTATTGCCAGGGTGCTGAGGCGCTGTGAATCGTGGTGTTAGAATCATAGAATCATAGAACAACCAGGTTGGAAGAGACCCATCGGATCGTTGAGTCCAACCATTCCTATCAAACACTAAACCAAGTCCCTCAGGACCTCATGCACCTGTGCCTTAAACACCTCCAGGGAAGGTGTTGGTGCTTCTTGGTTCTATTTCGCGTGGCAGAGATGGAGATGTTGGTGGACAGCAGCTGAGCAGGAGCTGGTGGTGGCCCACACGGTCAAGAAGGCCAGTGGCATCTTGGCTTGGATCAGAAACAGTGTGGCCAGCAGGTCCAGGGAAGTGATAGTGTCCTTGGACTTGGTGCTGGTGAGGCCACACCTCCGAATCCTGGGGTCAGTTTTGGGTCCCTCACTCCAGGAAAGACCTTGAGGGGCTGGAGAACGTCTGGAGAAGGGAACGGAGGTGGTGAAGGGGCTGGAGAACAAGGGTTGTGAGGAGCAGCTGAGGGACCTGTGTGTGTTTATCCTGGAGAAGAGGAGGCTGAGAGGAGACCTCATCACTGCCCAGGAGGTGGTGGAGTCCCCATCCCTGGAGGGGTTTAAAAGATGAGCTGATGAGGTGCTCAGGGGTGTGATTCAGTAGTGGACAGGGATGGTTGGACTCTACGATTCCTTGATTTTCTCCTCAAAGTCTGGGAGCTGTAGGGTGGTTGACCAAAGGAACCCATGATGATGAAAGAAAGGAGGATGATATGAGTTCATTAATTAGCTCTCCAACTGGGGTCTTAGGGATTTCTCCGTTTGTGGTTGGACGTGCCCAGCACATGGATCTTGAGGTTGGCCTCACCATGAAGCAGGAAACCTTGCCTTGAGTTTGAGTGGCAGCCCTAGGTAGTTTGTCATGGTCCCTTCTTCTCCAAAGGCAACTCAAGGTGGAGGCTGCTCTCCTCCAGCTGTTGTGCAAGTGTTGGGTTCCCCAGCCTGTCATGTTCTCCAGATCTGTGATGTTCTCCTGATCTCTGATGTTCTCCAGAACTGTGATGTTCTCCAGATCTACAATGTTCTCCAGATCCATGATGTTCTCCAGATCCACGATGTTCTCCAGATCCACGATGTTCTTCAGAACTGTGATGTTCTCCAGATCCACGATGTTCTCCAGATCTGTGATGTTCTCCTGATCTGTGATGTTCTCCAGAACTGTGATGTTCTCCAGATCTACAATGTTCTCCAGATCCATGATGTTCTCCAGATCCACGATGTTCTTCAGAACTGTGATGTTCTCCAGAACTGTAATGTTCTCCAGATCCGTGATGATCTCCTGATCCACAATGTTCTCCAGATCCGTGATGATTTTGAGATGGTGAAAACCAAAGGCTTTCACCACCCAGGAAGAGAAACAGAAGGAACTGCTTGCAACAGGGTCCTTGGGGCAGCCAGAAGAAGCTCCTACCCACCCTCTCCCTACGTCTAGATGAGGAGCTGGTTTTCTCCCATGCAACAAAGCTGTCTTCTGAGCAACAATTCCACGATGTTCGAGCCCCCGCATCACACTGCTTTATTTTTTTAATCTCCTGGCAAAAGACAGGAGAGCTGAGAGAGTTGGGGTTGTGCAACCTGCAGAAGAGAAGGCTCTGAGGAGACTTCAGAGCAACTTCCAGCATGGAAAGGGGCTCCAGGGAAGCTGGGGAAATCAGGGAGGGCAGGGATAGGATGAGTGGAACGGTTTGAAGCTGAAAGTGGGGAGGTTGAGATGAGATCTTAGGGAGAAACGTTCTCCTGGGAGGTTGAACAGGCTCTGGCCCAGGTTGCCTGAGAAGCTGTGGCTGCTCCGTCCCCGGAGGTGTTGAAGGCCACGTTGGATGGAGCTTGGAGCCCCTGTTCCAGTGGGAGGGCTGGATGGGCTTTGAGATCTCTTCTGATCCAGTCCCTTCTATGATTTGACTCCTGAGTGTTACAGAACTGCTCGTTTTATCCCCCGTGCAGGAGTTCCTGAGGCGTTGGCTTCATGAGCACCTTTAGATGGGACTTGATCAAACTGGCCTGTCGATCCACTTGGTTCTGTTCGCACGAGTCTTCCAAAGCTGTTTGCTCCCTAATATCGTGTTTTCCTCTCTCCAGGGTGTCAGTCTGACGGCTGCCAAGGAACGGGGACAGCTCGTCTTCTTGGAAGGCCTCAAGTCCTGCCTTGACCTCGTGTTTGGAGAGAAGGAGGAGCAGTCGGGACAGCCGAGTCCTCTTCAGTTTATGAGGTAAACCAGAGTGGTTGTGGTTCTGCTGGGGCTCCAGGGCCCTCGGCAAGCAGCATTTCCTTCCCGGTGTCCCCTTTCTTCCAATGATGGTGGAGAAGCACTGGCCCAGGTTACCCAGAGAGGGGGTGGAGGTCCCATCCTTAGAAACATCACAGGTCAGGTTTGATGGGCCTTTGAGAAACCTCATCTGGTTAAAGCTGCTCTTGCTCCTGCAGGTGGGTTGGACTAGATGACCTCAAATGTCTCTTCCAACCTTCTGTACAGGCTGAGAGAGTTGGGGTTGGTCAGTCTGGAGAAGAGAAGGCTCCAAGGAGACCTTAGAGCAGCATCCAGAACCTGAAGGGGCTCCAGGAAAGCTGGGGAGGGGCTGTTCCCAAAGGCTTGTGGGGATAGGACGAGGGGCAATGGGGATAAAGTGGAGAAGGGCAGAGTTAGACTGGACAGACGGAGGAATTTCTTCCCCATGAGGGTGGGGAGGAGCTGGAACGGGTTGCCCCAAGAAGTTGTGGCTGCTCCATCCCTGGAGGTGTTGAAGGCCATGTTGGATGAAGCTTTGAGGAACCTGATCCAATGGGAGGTGTCCTTGCCCATGGCAGGAGTGGAACTGGATGGGCTCTGAAGTCCCTTCCAACCCAAACCATTCCATGATTCTTTGATCCTTGGAGCAGAGCTGGAGGGTTTCACTGTATACAGGTGAAGCAAGAAGAAATGTAGGACCAGGTGACTCTTCGAACTATGGGGACAGCAGAGCTGGTGTGGGTTGGCGTTCCCCGTGTTGAATCAGTGGTTTAGGAGGGGGTCACACCAGTCAAGCCCTTGAGACTTCCTTCTTCTCTTCTAGTGAGAGCAATTCCAACCTCAAAGCCTTGTTTGACTTCATTCGGACGTCCCTCACTCCTGCTGACAGCGACTCCTGGAAGGGTCCCGTGCTGCTGGTGGACGACCTCAGCGTCCTGCTCAGCCTGGGGGCCACCCCGGTGGCCGTGCTGGACTTGATCCACTACTGCAGAGTGGTGGTGTGCTCCCAGCTGAAGGTACAGCTCCCTCCATAGAATCATAGAATCATCAGGTTGGAAGAGACCCACCGGATCATGGAGGCCAACCATTCCCACTAATCACTAACCCATGGCCCTCAGCACCTCGTCCACCCGTCCCTTAAACCCCTCCAGGGAAAGGGACTCCTAACCCTTGTTCTCGAGCCCCTTCCCCAGCTTTGTTACTCTTCTCTGGACTCGCTCCACAGCCTCAACATCCTTCTTGTGGTGAGGAGTGCGGCTACGATTACAAGAGCCTCTGGAGCAAAGCCTGACTCTTTCCTTTTACAACCTGTGCACAATGTGGCTTTGGAAGGCTTTGACTTGGAAGAAATTCAAGTGTACTTGCGGCTGCGGAGGCTGCACTTCAAATCCTGGGGTCAGTTTTGAGCTCCTCACTCCAAGAAAGACCTTGAGGGGCTGGAGAACGTCTGGAGAAGGGAACAGAGTTGGGGAAGGAGAACAAGGGTTCTTGGAGTGGCTGAAGGACTTGGGACTGTTTAGCTTGGAGGAGAGGAGGCTGAGGGGAGAGCTAAACCATGTCGCTAAGCACCATGTCTTGACTGTTTTTAAATCTCTTCATGGGTGGTGACTCCACCACCTCCCTGGGCAGCTTTTTTTCAGCGCTTGATGATCCTTTCAGTAAAAAAATGTTTCCTAATGTTCAGTCGAACCCTCCCTGATGGAGCTTGAGGCCATTTTCTCTCATTCCATCCCTTGTTCCTTGGGAGAAGAGCCCAGCTTCCACCTCACCACAACCTCCACTCCAGGAGCTGCAGTCTCTCCTCAGCCTCCTCTTCTCCAGGATAAACAGCCCCAAGTCCCTCAGCTGCTCCTCACAACCCTTGTTCTCCAGCCCCTTCCCCAGCTCCGTTCCCTTCTCCAGATGTTCTCCAGCCCCTCAAGGTCTTACTTGAAGCGAGGGACTCAAAACTGACCCCAGGATTTGAGCTGTGGCCTCACCAGCACTGAGTCCAGGGGCACAATCCCTTCCCTGCTCCTGGTGGCCACCCCAGGGCTGATCCAAGCCAGGATGCTGGTGGCTTTCTTGGCCACCTGGGCCACTGCTGGCTCATGGTCAGTCACTGGCAACCAACCCCGCCAGGTCCTTGCCCTCCAGGCACTTTCCAGCTACTCTTTCCTAAACCTGGAGCTGCACGGGGTTGTTGTGCCCCAAGTGCAGGACCCGGCTCTGAGCCTGGTGGAACCTCATCCCGTTCTTATCCCATGGATCCAGCCTCTCCAGATCCCTTTGTGGAGCCTCCTCACCCTCCAACAGACCAACTCTCCCACTCACCTCGATGTCACCTGCAAAGTAACTGAGGGGACAGTCAATCTTCTCATCCAGATCATGGATAAAGGTGTTGAACAGAACTGGGGGCCTCGCATGGAGCCCCAGGGGTCTGCTCTGGATCCACTGTTATTTTCCCAGGGGACTTGAGCTCAGGACCAGCTGCCGCACTGGGAGATGTCCAAGTAGCTTCGTTAGCAGGGAATTAGCACCAGCTTTTGCTGCTCTCTCCTTGAGCGGATTAGGAATCAGCCAAGGCTTCATCACCGTCTGTTGCTCTCCTTGCAGGGAAACATTGTGGTGTTGGTTCACAGCAACGAGGATTCGGAAGACGAGGAAAACAACCTGGTTGTCACCAACCTGTGTCACCACAGTGACCTGATCCTGTGGGCTGAGGGGCTGGCGACCGGCTTCTGCAAGGATGTCCATGGGCAGGTAACAGGAAAGCGCAGGGAGACTCGTAGGATGACCAGGTTGGAGAAGACCCACTGGGTCATGGAGTCCAACCATTCCCATCAACCACTAACCCATGTCCCTCAGCACCTCATCCATCCATCCCTTAAACCCCCCCAGGGCAGGGGACTCAACCCCCTCCCTGGGCAGCCTCTACCAGGAACCAATCACCCTTTCCATGAAATATTTTCTCGTGATGTCCATCCTGACCCTCCCCTGGTGGAGGCCATTCTCTCTCATCCTGTCCCCTGATCCTTGGGAGAAGAGCCCAGCTCTCTCCTCTCCACAACCTCTTTTCAGGTGGCATCTGTTAACCTCACAGATGTCATGATCGTCCCTGCTCCCTGGAAGCTGAGAGCTGGGAGGAGCTCGTCCCTGGCGCTCCCAAAGGGATGATATTCCTCTTCCTTTCCATTTGCAGATTAAAATCATTAGGAGACTGTCCCTGCAGCTGACGGCAGAGGAGGATCGCGTCCAGATCTACCAGTATAAGATCCAGGACAGGAATGTCACCTTTTTCGCCCCAGGGCTGTCACCTGCCGTCCTGTGATGCTGTGAAAGCACCAGGAGCGTCGCAAAGCGAGGCTGAGGAGGCTGCTTCCTCTGGGAAGGACGTGCCGGCTGCGTCACCAGCACCTTCCAGGAGCCACAGAGCGAAATGACCAAAGAGGGAACCTTAAACACGTGTGGAACTGTGAGAGGATTCGCCTGCCTGGAGCTTGCTGCATCCCCTAGAATCATAGGATAGTTTGGGTTGGAAGGGATCTCAAAGATCATCCAGTTCCAACCCTGCCGTGGGCAGCACCTCCCACTGGTTCAGGTTCCTCAAAGCTTCATCCAACATGGCCTTCAACACCTCCAGAGATGGGGCAGACACAGCTTCTCTGGGCAACCTCTTCTAGTTCTTCCTCACCCTCTTCACGAAGAAATTCCTCCTTCTGTCCAGTCTAACTCTGCCCCTCTCCACTTTATCCCCATTGCCCCTCATCCTGTCCCCACAAGCCTTTGGGAACAGCCCCTCTCCAGCTTTCCTGGAGCCCCTGCAGGGTCTGGAAGATGCTGTAAGGTCTCCTCGGAGCCTTGTCTTCTCCATGCTGAATAAGCCCAACTCTCTCAGCTTGTCCTTGGATGGGAGGTTCTCTAGCCCTCACATCATCCTTGGAGCCTCCTCTGGCCCCGTTCCAACAGCTCCATCTCCTCCTTCTGCTGAGGATTCCAGAGGTGGCCCCAACCGTCCAGCTGAGGTGTCCCCAGAGAGGAGCAGAGGGGACAATCCCCTCCCTCCCTGCTGGCCACGTGGCTTTGGATGCAGCCCAGGACACAGGGGGGGTTCATCTCGAGCTCCTGTGGAGCTTCTCCCCGGCAGACCCCCAAGTCCTTCTCCTCAGGGCTGCTCTCCAGCCCATCCTCCCAAAGCCTGGATTGAACCCAGGGATTGCCCTGACCCAGGGGTAGGACCTTCCCTTGGCCTGGTTGAACCTCCTGAGGTTCTCCCAGCCCCACTTCTCCAGCCTGGCCAGGTCCCTCTAGGTGACATCCCATCCTTCCACTGTGGGAACTGTCCCTCTCAGCTCGGTGTCACCTCCAACCTTGCTGAGATGCCCTCGATCTCACTGTTGTTATCAGTGTTCTCCAACCCCGTTCCCTCTATCCTTCCACCTCATTCCCTCTGTCCTTCCACCTTGTTCCCAACATTCACTGGCCAAGAGGAAGAGTAAAATCTCTCAGCAATGGCCCTTAAAGCGTGTAAATACAAGCCAGGTTGTCCTCAGGGCTGGGCAGGCCTCACCTTTTCCGGTGCCGCTGCTGCAAGGAGGTGTCACTCCACCCTCCTGCTGGAGTTTTACAAGGTGACGCAGTGTGGGTGGAGGCCGGGATGATCTCCAAGTGTGTTGCAATCCTCACCTTTCTCCCAGCTCTGGCAAGAGAGATATTTACCCAACATGAGCTTCTCCAAAAATATCTACAGCTACATTATGATCCCTCATGAGATGGAAAACAAGTCTTTGAATCCTTCCTTTGTTCCATTTCCTCTTTTCATGTGAAATCCTGGTGTGTTTCTGCGTCTGTTTGTGGCTTCCCATGCTCACCTGTGATGGATGAGCACCTGTAGCTGAAGCTCTGTCTGAGAACCATCAGAGATCACCTCTAGCACTCGTATCACCTGCTTGTGTTGAAGCATTTGAGAGGCTGAGAGAGCTGCGGCACGAGGTCCAGCCTCCAGGTCTGCTCCCCCCATGGTGTCCCCACGGTACCCAACCCTCCACCTGTAACCCAAGTCATAAAATCATGGAATCATCGAAGGGTTTGGGTTGGAAGGGACCATAATGATGAGCCAGTCCCACCCCTGCTGTGGGCAGGGACACCTCCCACTGGATCAGGGGCTGCAAGCTCCATCCAACCTGGTCTTGAACCCCTCCAGGGGTAGCCACAGCTTCTCTGGGCAACCTGTTCCAGTTCCTCTGCACCCTCATGGTGAAGAAATTCCTCCTCCTGCCCAGTCTAACTCTGCCCCTCTCTGGAGGTGTTTAAGGGACGGGTGGACGAGGTGCTGAGGGACATGGTTTGATGTTTGATAGGAATGGTTGGACTCGATGATCCGATGAGTCTCTTCCAACCTGGTGATTCTATGATTCTATGAACCAGGAGCTGCTGCTCGTTCCCACCCGCAGAAGCTGGGGCAGCAGCATCAAACCCCCCAGGGGATTTTCCACAGCGAAGCTGCTCTTGGTAGCAGCGTGATTTTTCTCCTCCATCCCATAACCGGATGGAAATGAGGAGCTGGAGGGGGAGGAAGTGCTGAGGAACTTTGGCGGCAGAGCCCTAAATCCCATCAACATCCCAAGTAGCTCCATCAGGAAGCTCTTGGGGCAGGAGATGCCTGGGAGCAGGTTAGGATCATAGAATGAGTTGGGTTGGAAGGGACCTTAAAGAACATCCAGTTCCACCTCCACCATGGGCAGGGACACCTCCCACTAGATCAGGGGCTCTAAACTCGATCCAACCTGGTCTTGAACCCCTGCAGGGATGGAGCAAACCCAGCTTCTCAGGGCAACCTGTTCCAGTTCCTCCCCACCCTCATGGGGAAGAAATTCCTCCTTGTGTCCAGTCTAACTCTGCCCCTCTCCAGATTATCCCCATTGCCCCTTGTCCTGTCCCCACAAGCCTTTGGGAACAGTCCCTCCCCTGCTTTCCTGGAGACCCTTCAGCTTCTGGAAGGTCTCTCTAAAGTCTCTTTGGAGCCTCTTCTCCAGGCTGAACAAGCCCAACTCTCTCAGCCTGTCCTCGGACGGGAGGTTCTCCAGCCCTCGCATCATCCTTGGAGCCTCCTCTGACCCCCTTCCAACAGCTCCATCTCCTGCTGAGGATTCCAGAAATTCCCCAATCTTCCAGCTGAGGTCTAAGAGATTGGGGAACTATTTGCAGCTGAAGGGGCGTGGCTTAGGTAGGGTGTGTTGGGAAGGAGGCGTGGCTTGGAAAGGGAGCATGGCCTAAAGGCAGCTGGTGCTTTTTTACTCTTAGGGGCGTGGCTTGAGAGGGCGTGGCTTATGGTCCATGGCCAACAGGCACCAAGTGGTGCTTCCAGTTTAGGGGGTGTGACTTCAAGTATAGTGGGAGTGTGGCTTAATGGGGGCATGGCCTAAGAACCAATGTATTTTTGCATCTAAAGGGGCGTGGCTTAAGGAGAGGGCGGGGCTTAATGGGAGCATGCTCAGCATACATAGGATGCTGTTTCTAGCTGAGGGGGCCAGGTTTGGTAGGCCCTATCTGCAGCAAAAGGGGGCGTGGCTTTTAGAGGGGGGTGTAGCTTATGGGGCGTGGTCATGGTGCAGTAGAGTATTTGCGTCTGAGGGGGCGTGGCTTAGGGGATGGGGCACGATTTAAGGGGCGTGGCCTAAAAGCCACCGACAGCTTTTCCAGGTGAGGGGGCGTGGCTTATGTGAGGAGTGTTCCGAATGGGGGCGTGGTTTGAGGAAGGGGCGTGGCCTAAAGGGAAGGGCGTATCTTAAGGGGGCGTGGCCTAAGAGCCACCGGCGCCGTTTGCAGATGAATGGGTGCGGCGGGGGGGGTGGTGCGTGTGTGGAAAGGGAGCGTGGCTTTGGAGAAGGGGCGTGGCCAAAGAGCCCCGAGATCTTAGCATCCGAAGGGGAGTGGCTTAAGGTGAGGGCGTGCCTTAAGGGGGCGTGGCCTAAGAGCCATCGGCGCCGTTTGCAGATGAATGGGTGCGGTGGGGTGGGGGGGGGTGCGTGTGTGGAAAGGGAGAGTGGCTTTGGAGAAGGGGCGTGGCCAAAGAGCCCAGAGATCTTAGCATCCGAAGGGGAGTGGCTTAAGGTGAGGGCGTGCCTTAAGGGGGCGTGGCCTAAGAGCCCCCGGCGGCCTTCGCAGCGGAAGGGGCGTGGCGGGGAGGTTGTCGGGAAGAGGGGGCGTGGCTTTGGGGGGGCGTCACGACGGGAGGGGGCGTGGCTAGTGAGAGGGCGTGTCCAGGCGGCTGCGCGCGCGCTGAGCGGGACGGGGGGGTGGGAGGGGGAGGGGGAGGGAAGGGCGATCCGGTAGCGGGAAGCGGCGGGAGGAGCGGCTCGGGCTGCAGCCAGGCTGGGAAAAAAAAGGGGTTAAAGCACACCCCTCCACACGGACACACGGGAGAGGCCGAAGGGACGAGGAGGAGGAGGAGGAGGAGGAGGAGGAGAAGACGCGAGGTGAGAGAGATTCCACAGGGAACAGGAGGGGAAGGCCGCGTCCCGGTGGGAAACGTGGGGCCTGAGGGGAAAATGGCTGAGGGGAACCCTGAGGGGGAAAAGGGCTGAGTGAGGGTCCAGGAAAGGGTGATCCCAGCCCAGAAACAGCCTCGTGTCCTGGGCTGCATCCAAAGCTGTGGGAGCAGCAGGGAGGGAGGGAGGGGATTGTCCCCTCTGCTCCTCTCTGGGGACACCTCAGCTGGAGGGTTGGGGCCACCTCTGGAATCCTCAGCAGAAGGAGGAGATGGAGCTGTTGGAACGGGGTCTGAGGAGGCTCCAAGGGTGATGTGAGGGCTGGAGAACCTCCCGTCCGAGGACAGGCTGAGAGAGTTGGGATGTTCAGCCTGGAGAAGGCTCTGAGGAGACCTTAGAGCATCTTCCAGAAGCTGAAGGGGCTCCAGGAAAGCTGGGGAGGGACTTTTATCCAAGGCCCTGGAGTGACAGGGGAAGGGGGAAATGGCCTTAAACTGGAAAGGGAAGATTTACATTGGATATTAGGAAGAAATCCTTCCCCATGAGGGTGAGGAGGAGCTGGAACAGGTTGCCCCAAGATCTTCTGGCTGCTCCATCCCTGGAGGTGTTGAAGAGTCGGGGTTGTTCAGCCTGGAGAAGAGAAAGCTCCAAGGAGACCTTGGAGCAGCTTCCAGGGCTGAAAGGGGCTCCAGGAAAGCTGAGGAAGGGCTCCGGATTAGGGAGGGGATGAGGGGAACAGTTTGAAGCTGAAAGAGGGGAGATGGAGATGAGGTCTGAGGGAGAAACGTTCTCCTGGGAGGGTGAGGAGGCCCTGGAACAAGTTACCCAGAGAAGCTGTGGCTGCCCTATCCCTGGAGGTGTTGAAGGCCACGTTGGATGGGGCTTGGAGCCCCTGATGCAGTGGGAGGTGTCCCTGCCCATGGCAGAGGGTGGAACTGGATGGGCTTTGAGGTCCCTTCTGACCCAACCTGTGGGTTCTGTGATATGGAGCCCAGTGGTGTTCATGAGAGGAAAGGGAAGGTTGGTACCAGTGGATCTGTCAAAGGACCTTGGGTAGCAACAGCTCTGGCTGAGGAGGAATTGGGATGGAAACCGAGAGGATTTAGTGTCTAGGAAACCAGGAGTTGTCAGCTGGACCTGTTGCTGTGCTGGAGCGAAGCAAGGAGCAGGGAGGGAGAGCGTGAGGGAATGGATTGGGAAGAGGGATGTGAGAGGTGTTGGTGGCTCAAAAACAGAATCACAGAATGGGCTGGGTCAGAAGGGACCTCAAAGTCCATCCAGTTCCATCCCCTCCTACAAACAGGGACACCTGCTGGATCAGGGGCTCCAAGCTCCATTCAACGTGGCCTTCAACACCTCCAGGGATGGGGCAGCCACCCTTGCGCTGCACAACTGGGACCTCCCCATCCTCAACACAAAAGATTTCTCCCTAAGATCTCATCTCCATCTCCCCTCTTGCAGCTTCAAACCGTTCCCCTCGTCCTATCCCTACCCTCCCTGATCCAGAGCCCCTCGTCATCTTTCCTGGAGTCCCTTTCAGCCCTGGAAGCTGCTCCAAGGTCTCCCCAAGCCTTCTCTTCTCCAGGCTGAAGGGTGTTTAAAGTGAACGGCTGAAAGGTGGAGGTTTCTCTGCTTGATGGGTTTGCTGGGCACGTTGTTAGGTATTTACCAAGTGTTTTGGTACCAGAACTATTCTACTGCTTTAATTTCACTGGGACTCAGCTCCATGGTGTGAGCACAGTGCTAGAAGGTTTTCTCACTCTGGCTGATCCCCCCGCACTTTGGATTTTGCTTAGTATTGAGGAATCAGCTGTTTTATATGAGATTGAACGAACTGCTTTGGATTATTTTCTAACATACTGAGCAAGGAACTGTTTGAATCCTGAAATGCTGCAGTTGTGAGTTTGTATTTGGGAGAATCCCAAGGGAAATGATCCTACTTTGAGGTTGAAACTTCCCAAATGCTGTGTCCACCTGGTATTCAGTGTTGTTTAAAGACAAATGATTGAGAGCAGCCCTGAGGAGAAGGACTTGGGGGGCTGGGGGGGGAGAAGCCCCCCCGCCCCGGTGTCCTGGGCTGCATCCAAAGCCGCGTGGCCAGCAGGGAGGGAGGGGAATGTCCCCTCTGCTCCTCTCTGGGGACACCTCAGCTGGAGTGTCGGGGCCACCTCTGGAATCCTCAGCAGAAGGAGGAGATGGAGCTGTTGGAACAGGGCCAGAGGAGGCTCCAAGGATGATGCGAGGGCTGGAGAACCTCCCATCTGAGGACAGGCTGAGAGAGTTGGGATGTTCAGAAGAAGAGAAGGCTCTGAGGAGACTTAGAGCATCTTCCAGAATCTGAAGGGGCTCCAAGCAAGCTGGGGAGGGGCTGTTCCCAAAGGCTTGTGGGGCTAGGATGAGGTGCAATGGGGATAAACTGGAGAGAGGCAGAGTTAGACTGGACAGGAGAAGAAATTTCTTCATGAAGAGGGTGAGGAGGAACTAGAAGAGGTTGCCCAGAGAAGCTGTGTCTGCCCCATCGCTGGAGGTGTTGAAGGTCACGTTGGATGGAGCTTGGAGCCCCTGATCCAGTGGGAGGTGCCACTGCCCATGGTGGAGCTGGAACTGGATGATCTTTGAGATCCCTTCCAACCCAAACCCTTCCATGGTTCTGTGATTCCAACTTGCCATCAAACAGAACCTCCAAGTCCCATCCCTGGAGGTGTTGAAGGCCACGTTGGATGGAGCTTGGAGCCCCTGATGCAGTGGGAGGTGTCCCTGCCCATCCCAGGAGGTTGGAGCTGGATGATCTTTACGGTCCATCCAACCCAAACTATTTTATTCTTCTATAAATGCTGTCTCTTTTCCTATGAGGGGCGACTTTGAGGCATGGTCTCCCTCTTTGTGACCCTCTACCCGCTCCGAGATCCTGCTAGTGCGATAAATTCGGGATTAGAGGAGCTGTTGTGTAATGCAGAAAGGAGATTAACTGCCTCGGATTCAGGAGAGAGGAAAACACCCTGGGATTCTCACTCTGTGACACACAGAACTGTGCTGACAGCCCCGAGTCCTTCCTCCAAAACACCCGCTCAGCGTTTTCACTTACAAAGCTCAATTTGAGCTTTGTTTATTTTCCCAAATGTGATTCCAATTCTATTGCAAAAGAGCAAATTAAAACCAGATTTTTTTTTGTTTTTTTTTTTTTTTTTTGTCTTGTGAGCCCTTAAAACACTTTTAAGTGTCAAAAATCTCAGCGATGAATGAATTTGTCAGATGTTCCTGTTGAGTTGCTCAATGTTAGCTTTGTTCAGGGGGTTGCCAGGACCGGTAGGGTTTTTGTAATTGTACAGAGAAAAGTCATATTTTGTCCCTCTCTGATGAGTAAAAAGATTAAAAAATAGAGAGGAGGTGCAGCTTGATGAGCAGAAATTGTTTTACCTGCCTATAGTGGAGCAGATGTGCTGGTCAGAGGGTAGGAGGCCAGGCTGAGAGGGTTGGGGCTGTTCAGTTTGGAGAAGAGAAGGCTCCGAAGAGACCTTAGAGCAGCTTCCAGGACTGAAAGAGGCTCCAGGAAAGGTGGGGAGGGACTTTTTCTAAGGATCTGGAGTGATGGGACAAGGGGGGTGGCTTTAAATTGGAAGGGGAAGGTTCTGAGATGGGATGAATGAAGGGAATTGTTTGAAGCTGAAAGAGAGGAGAAGGAGATGAGATCTTGGGGAGGAATTCTTCGCAATGAGTTTCTCTGGGCAACCCGTTCCAGCTCCTCCCCACCCTCATGGGGAAGAATTTTCTCCTCGTGTCCAGTCTAACTCTGCCCCTCTCCACTTTATCCCTGTTGCCCCTTGTCCTGTCCCCACAAGCCTTTGGGAACAGCCCCTCCCCAGCTTTCCTGGAGCCCCTTCAGGTTCTGGATGCTGCTCTAAGGTCTCCTTGGAGCCTTCTCCAGGCTGAACAAGCCCAGCTCTCTCAGCCTGTCCTCGGACGGGAGGTTCTCCAGCCCTCGCATCATCCTTGGAGCCTCCTATGGCCCTGTTCCAACAGCTCCATCTCCTTCTTCTGCTGAGGATTCCGGAGATGGCCCCAACCCTCCAGCTGAGGTGTCCCCAGAGAGGAGCAGAGGGGACAATCCCCTCCCTCCCTGCTGATTCAATGACCTTAAGCTGTTAATACTCAATATAGAATCTTAGAGTCACTGAGGTTAGAGAAGACCTCTAAGATCAGACGTTTTTCATAAAGAAGGTGGAGGATCAGGGTTGCCCAGAGTAGTGGTGGCTGCTCCATCCCTGGAGGTGTTGAAGGCCACATTGGATGGAGCTTGGAGCCCCTGATGCTGCGGGAGGTGTCCCTGCCTGTGGTGGGGGTTGGAGCTGGATGGGCTTTGAGGTCCCTTCCAACCCAAACTATTCAATGATTCAAAGGAGTCTCTTAGCTTGTGTCCTCAGCTGGAGGCCCAGGCTTGGTGTCCAGGTCCTTCCCGTGTGTCTGGGTTCCCTTGGGAAGAAGTTAAAATCCCAGGTCTCCCTCCGAGTCCAGGAGTGAGTTTCAGCCGTGTGGTGAGAAAGGAGGGGAGGAGGCTTGTGGTTCATTAGTAAAAACTGAATTAATCCTGTATGGACCATTGTGGTAACGATGCCAAGGGAATAATAGTTGGTTTGTTTTCCGAAGACAATGTCCGAGTCAGGCTCCCACACTTGAGCCGGCAAGAAACCAGCCGTGTCCTGGGCTGCGGCCAAAGCCGTGGGACCAGCAGGGAGCGAGGGGATTGTCCCCTCTGCTCTGGAAAGACCCACCTGGAGTCCTCAACAGGAGGAGATGGAACTGCTGGAACTGGTCTAGAGGAGGACACTACAATGTTGTGAGGGCTGGAGAACCTCTGCTTTGAGGCCAGGCTGAGAGAGTTGAGGCTGTTTGGGAGAAGAGAAGGCTGTGGGGACACCTTAGAGCAGCTTCCAGGACTGAAAGGAGCTCCAGGAAAGCTGGGAAGGGATTTTGGATCAGGGAGGACAGGGATAGGATGAAGGGAACTGTTTGAAGCTGAAAGAGGGGAGGTGGAGATGCTGCTTTTCAGCATCTTTTGAGGTTGAGTCTTACTGAAGACCAGAGTCAGCTGATGAGCAACCGATGGTGGTGGCAGAGGAGGCTAACGAGAGGCTTTGCAGCAGTCGTCTGAGATATTTTCTTCTACGAACGCTGAGTACAGCCTAAAAAAAATACCCTTAAAAGCTTCTGTAGGTGAGAAATGGAAAATAGGTGATGTTTTGAAAGACTGGAGGAGAACGAGCAGTTTGTGTAGGTGAGGGAGTAGGAAGAATTCTAGAGAATTCTAGAGGCCCCCAGGGCCCTTTTAGAGACCCCCAGACCCTTCTAGAGACCTTCAGGGCCCTTCTAAAGACCCCCAGACCCTCCTAGAGACCTCCAGGGCCCTTCTAAAGGCCCCCAAGGCCCCTTCTAGAGACCTCCAGGACCCTTCTAAAGACCCCCAGAACCTTCTGGAGACCTCCAGGGCCCTTCTAAAGGCCCCCAGACCCCCCTAGAGATCTCCAGGACCCTTCTAAAGACCCTCAGACCCTCCTAGAGACTTCCAGGATGGAAATGAACCTGGTTAAGTGGACATTGTTGAAGTGGACGTGTCAAGGGCTCAGTGGTGGGTCCAATTCTGTTCGATGTCTTCATCAACGACCTGGATGAAGGGGTTGAGTGGATCCAGAGCAAGGTCACAGGTGACACAGTTGGGAGGAAGTGTTGATCTTCTTGAGGGCAGGAAGGTTCTGCAGAGGGACTGGGAAAGGATGGATCCATGAGCTGAGACCAACGGGATGAGGTTCCAGCAGACTCAGTGCCGGGTCCTGCGCTTAGGGCACAACAACCCTGGGAAGTCTGGCTGGAAAGTGCCTGGAGGAGAAGAACCTGGGTGGTGGTTGGTTGCCAGCGACTGACCGTGGTCCAACAGTGGCCCAGGTGGCCAAGAAGGCCACCAGCATCCTGGCTTGGATCAGCCCTGGGGTGGCAGCAGGAGCAGGGAAGGGTTTGTCTCCCTGGACTTGGTACTGGTGAGGCCACAACTCAACTCCTGGGGTCAGTTTTGAGTCCCTCACTCCAAGAAAGACCTTGAGGGGCTGGAGAACGTCTGGAGAAGGGAACGGAGGTGGTGAAGGGGCTGGAGAATAAGGGTTGTGAGGAGCAGCTGAGGAGGTGTTGAAGACCATGTTGGATGGGGCTTGGAGCCCCTCATCCAGTGGGAGGTGTCCCTGCCCACAGGTTGGAACTGGCTGGGCTTTGAGGTCCCTTCCAACCCAAAGTCCGTGACTGAGGAAGTCAAAATATGGCTTTGAGGTACCTGATGAGTGATTTCCTGTGGACAAGGAGCATCCCAAAAAAGGGGTTGTTGGAGCTAAGTTCTGGAGTCAGGAACTTGTCGAGCAGCCAAAGGGTGAAAAGTGGTCAAGTTCTTCTTCATTTGAGTCCGACCAGTGAGGTGGGACACATTGCAATGGACCAACAGGCCACACGGGAAGCGAGAGGTAGATTGAAGGGTAAAGCTCTGGTGTGTAACTGAGTGAGGATGTTGCATCAGCCTCGGGTTTCCAGGAGAAAGGGAGTCCCCAGCCGTTCGTCATAGAGCAGCTGATCAGACCAGCCTGAAAGAGGGACATGATGATGAGATCTTAGGAGGAAAAGTTCTCCTGTGAGGGTGAGGAGGCCCTGGAACAGGTTACCCAGAGAAGTTGTGGCTGCCCCATGCCTGGAGGTGTTGAAGGCCATGTTGGATGGAGCTTGGAGCCCCTCATGCAGTAGGAGGTGTCCCTGCCCATGGCAGGAGGTTGGATTTGGGTGGGATTTGAGGTCCCTTCCAACCCAAACTTTTCCATGATTATTTCATAGAATCATGGAATCATTAGGTTGGAAAAGACCTCTGAGATCGTGAAGTCCAACCATGCCTGTCCACTTCTAAATCATATTCCTAAGCACCTCATATACCCACCTTTCTAAAACCTCCGGGGATGGGGACTCCACCACCTCCTGGGCAGCCTCTGCCAGGGCCTGAAGACACCTTCTTTGAAGACATTATTCCTCATGTCCAATCTGAACCTGGCCTAGTACAATTTGAGGCCGTTCCCTCTTATCCCACCCCTTGTTCCTTGGGAGAAGAGCCCAGCACCCACCTCACCACAACCTCCTCTCCAGGAGCTGCAGAGAGCGATGAGGTCTCCCCTCAGCCTCCTCTTCTCCAGGTTAAACAGCCCCAGTTCCCTCAGCTGCTCCTCACAACCCTTGTTCTCCAGCCCCTTCCCCAGCTCCGTTCCCTTCTCCAGACGTTCTCCAGCCCCTCAAGGTCTTTCTTGGAGTGAGGGACCCAAAACTGACCCCAGGATTCAAGGTGTGACCTCACCTCATGGTTTGCTCTTCCAAAAAATCTATCTGCTTGTTTTCCCAACCCCCGTGAGGGGCAATGTCCTGGGGTGAGGACTTCCCCAGGCATGTTTGCTTTGAGCTGCAGCTTTGTACTTTCCCTTTGATGTTGAAAGATTCCTGTGGGCAGTGAGGCAGCCGCCCCCCTTGTGTTTCCTCACATCCTCTCGGACTTGGGGAGGTCCAATGTGTCTGTTTGCTGATCAAATCTTTTTGAAACGGAGAAGTCATCTCCTACTTTTTTTGTTTTATGAAAGCTCCTCCCTGTCTTTGATCATCCTGTACCTCTTCCAAGTCTACAGGAAGTCTTTTTGGACCACGGGAGGAATCATAGAATCAGAGAACAACCAAGGTTGGAAGAGACCCATCGGATCATCAGGTCCAACCATTCCTATCAAACACTAAACCATGTCCCTCAGGACCTCGTCCACCTGTACCTTAAACACCTCCAGGGAAGGTGACTCAACCACCTCCCTGGGCAGCCTATTCCAATGCCCAATGACCCTTTCCGTGAAAAACCTCCTCCTAATCTCCAGCCTAAATCTCCCCTGGTGGAGCTTGAGGCCATTCCCTCTTGTCCTGTCCCCTGTCACTTGGGAGAAGAGCCCAGCTCCCTCCTCTTCACAACCTCCTTTCAGGGAGTTATAGAGAGTAATAAGGTCTCCTCTCAGCCTCCTCTTCTCCAGGCTAAACCCCTCCAGCTCTCTCAGCCGCTCCTCATAGGGCCTGTTCTCCAGCCCCTTCACCAGCCTCGTGGCTCTTCTCTGGACTCTCTCCAGAGCCTCAACATCCTTCTTGTGCTGAGGGGCCCAGAGGAAGAGGAACAATGATCAGAACCGTGTGTAGCACTTAGTTGGTTCATAGTACAGGTTTACGTGGATTCATAGAATGGTTTGATTTGGAAGAGACCTTAAAGATCATCTAATTTCCATCTCCCACTGGATCAGGTTGCTCAAAGCCCCATCCAGCCTCTCCTTGAACACCTCCAGGAATGGGATCTGGAGGTTCTGGTTGATGGCAGGTTAGAATCATGGAACCGTGGAATGGTTTGGGTTGGAAGGGACCTCAAAGCCCATTCAATTCTACCCCTGCCATGGGCAGGGACACCTCCCACCGCATCAGGGGCTCCAAGCCGCATCCCCTGAAGGAGCAACCCATTCCAGCCACCAACCTGCAGGACGTTAGTCCCCTGGTCCTGATTTTCCCATCGGAATCGTTGTGTTGTCCATGACCTCTGTGTCCGTACAGAGCACAAAGCCCTTTATTCTTCTGGGAACGCATGTAGAGAGTGGGAATTCATGTTAGAGCTCATTGTGTTCCAGTTCTATGAAGGGAGGTTCACATCTTAAACGTATTTTTTGTCTTCCCACCTCTGAGGTCTTCAGAAGAATCCTTCATCCTTGCCCTTAAGAGTGGGAGAATTGGGTTCCTGAGGTCTGTTCCTCCCTCCCTATGAGGTGAAGGACCTTGGGGGTGTTTAGCCTGGAGAAGAGGAAGCTGAGGGGAGACCTCATTGCTGTCTGCAACTCCCTGAGAGGAGGTTGTGGGGAGGTGGGCGCTCATCTCATCTCCCAAGGGACAGGACAAGAGGGAACAGCCACAAGCTACATCAGGGGAAGTTTAGACTGGACATCAGGAAAAACTTCTTAGACTGCACTTGGGGCACAACAACCCTATGCAGAGCTACAGACTGGGAGAAGTCTGGCTGGAAAACTGCCAGGAGGAGAGGGACCTGGGGGTGTTGGTCGACAGCCGACTGACCATGAGGCAGCAGTGGCCCAGGTGGCCAAGAAGGCCAATGGCATCCTGGCTTGGATCAGAAACGATGTGACCAGCAGGGCCAGGGAGGTTCTTCTCCCTCTGGACTCAGCACTGGTGAGGCTGCTCCTTGAATATTGTGTTCAGTTGTGGGCCCCTCAGCACAAGAAGGATGTTGAGGCTCTGGAGCGAGTCCAGAGAAGAGCCACGAAGCTGGTGAAGGGGCTGGAGAACAGGCCCTATGAGGAGCAGCTGAGAGAGCTGGGGGGGTTTAGCCTGGAGAAGAGGACGCTTAGAGGAGACCTCATTGCTCTCTACAACTACCTGAAAGGACGTTGTAGAGAGGAGGGAGCTGGGCTCTTCTCCCAAGTGCCAGGGGACAGGACAAGAGGGAATGGCCTCAAGCTCCACCAGGGGAGATTTAGGCTAGAGATTAGGAGGAAGTTTTTCCCAGAAAGGGTCATTGTGCATTGGAACAGGCTGCCCAGGGAGGTGGTTGATTCACCTTCCCTGGAGGTGTTTAAGGGACGGGTGGACGAGGTGCTGAGGGACATGGGTTAGTGTTTGATAGGAAGAGTTGGACTCGATGATCCGATGGGTCTGTTCCAACCTGGTTGTTCTATGATTCTATGACGAAAGGGTCCTCAGGCCCTGGCAACAGCTGCCCAGGAGGTGGTGGAGTTCCCATCCCTGGAGGGGTTTAAAAGATGGGGAGATGAAGTGTTTGGGGAGCTGGTTTAGTAGCGGACAGTCACGGTTGGACTTGATGATCTCAAAGATCTTCTCCGACCTAATGATTCTGTGATTTTGGTTGTCTCCTAATCTGCTCTGCTCTGGTGAGACCAAACATGGTGTCCTGGCTTCAGTTCTGGAATCCCCAAAATAAGAGGGAGATGGAGCTGTTGGAACAGGTCCAGAGGAGGTCACGGAGATGATCTGAGGGCTGGAGAACCTCCTGCATGATGACAGGCTGAGAGAGTTGGGGTTGGTCAGCCTGGAGAAGGCTCCGTGGAGATCTTAGAACACCTTCCTGGACTGAAAGGGGCTCCAGGAAAGCTTGGGAGGGACTTTTTCCAAGGGCTTGGAGTGACAGGATGAGGGGGGAACGGCTTCAAACTGGAAGGGAGAAGATTGAGATGAGACATAAGGTGGCTCTGGGGTAGAAATGTAAAGAATTTGGAGCATGAAGCTGTCCTTAAGTGAGATAAAAGCTTTTGTCTTGGGAAAAGGAGTGAATTTCAGCATCTGTAGGGTTGGGTTTTTTCCTGCAAGGAGAAACTCTACATTTCTTGCTTTGCTGGTCAATCTTGTTCTTTGTGAGGGTTTGTAGGAGAGGCAGCCGACTACGGCAACAGCCGGAGTTCTCCAAGAACCCTTCCAGCATCTATGGAAAAGCATTTGAGGCACAGTTTGACCTCTCCTTAGGCTGGACTCTTGGTCAGGAGCTGTTGGAGGCTGTTCCGGGGCTGTCTGAGCGCTGGAGATGCCAAAATGCCACTTAAAAAAGAGGATTGAGGTTAGCTGTCAGCGAGGCCGTAAGGGAAGTGCTCCTGGACACCATCTGGAGAACTTTCAGGGCTTTGGCACCGAGAGAAGGGGCTGCAACCAGCTTGGAAGCTTGAGAGAACCTAACGAAAGCTCTTTCTGCATGAAGATCTAATTTCCAATTTCAAGCTGTTCCCCCTTGTCCTGTCACTCTACCCCCTTGGAAAAAAGCCCCTCCCCAGCTTTCCTGGAACCCCTTTCAGTCCTGGAAGGTGCTCTAAGATCTCCTTGGAGCCTTCTCCAGGCTGACCAACCCCAACTCTCTCAGCCTTTCATTATGCAGGAGGTTCTCCAGCGCTTGGATCATCTCTGTGGCTTCCTCTGGACCCATTCCAACAGCTCCATCTCCCTCTTATTCTGGGGATTCCAGAACTGGCCACGGGATTCCAGGTGGGGCCACACGCGGGTGGAATAGAAGAGGAGAATCCCTTCCCTCACCCTACTGGCCACACAATCTCCTTCCCCAAGGCTTAAGCCTCATAATTCAATCAAATTTCCTGTAGGCTCGTAACAAGTGGTGGGTATGGGGTGTCTTCGTCTCTTTCTGAGGAGACACAGTGCTGGAAACCATCTAAAACACGTTGGTGTTGCTTATTTAAACACGTTGGTGTTGCCCTGGACAGGTGCACACTCTCCTGGGTAGAAAACTGGCTGGATGGTCAAGCCCAGAGAGTGGTAGTAAATGGTGTTAAGTCCAGCTGGAGGCCAGTGACAAGTGGGGTTCCCCAGGGCTCAGTACTGGGTCCAGTCCTGTTCAGTGTCTTCATCAATGACCTGGATGAAGGCATTGAGGGTACCCTTAGCAAGTTTGCAGACGACACAAAGCTGTGTGGAAGTGTCGATCTGCTGGAGGGAAGGGAGGCTCTGCAAAGGGACCAAAAAAGGCTGGATCCATGGGCTGAGTCTAATGGGATGAGGTTTAACACGGCCAAATGGCAGATCCTGCACTTGGGGCACAACAACCCTGTGCAGAGCTACAGACTGGGAGAAGTCTGGCTGGAAAACTGTCTGGAGGAGAGGGACCTGGGGGTGTTGGTTGACAGCGACTGACCATGAGGCAGCAGTGTGCCCAGGGGGCCAAGAAGGCCAATGGCATCCTGGCTTGGATCAGAAATGGTGTGACTAGCTGGGCCAGGGAGGTCCACACTGGTGAGGCCACTCCTTGAATCCTGTGTTCAGTTGTGGGCCCCTCACCACAGGAAGGATGTTGAGGCTCTGGAATGAGTCCCGAGAAGAGCCACGAGGCTGTTGAAGGGGCTGGAGAACAGACCCTGTGAGGAGTGTCTGAGAGAGCTGGGGTTGTTTAGCCTAGAGAAGAGGAGGCTGAGAGGAGACCTCATTGCTCTCTGCAACTACCTGAAAGGAGTTTGTGGAGAGGAGGGAGCTGGGCTCTTCTCCCAAGTGCCAGGGGACAGGACGAGAGGGAATGGCCTCAAGCTCCACCAGGGGAGATTTAGGCTGGAGATTAGGTGAAAGTTTTTCACAGAAAGGGTCACTGGGCATTGGAACAGGCTGCCCAGGGAGGTGGTTGATTCCCCTTCCCTGGAGGTGTTTAAGGGATGGGTGGACGAGGTCCTGAGGGACTTGGTTTAGTGTTTGATAGGAATGGTTGGACTAGATGATCCTACGGGTCTCTTCCAACCTGGTGATTCTATGATTCTATGATTTCTCTTTTCTCTTTGGATGTTCCACATGAATTTGCTTTCTTTCCCGTTCCTAGCTGGACGCGGTGACCCTGCTGAAGCGTTGTCCATGCTGGAGTTGCTTCACCCCCTGATCTCTTCCGGGATGGCAACCAGGTGACGACGGTCGAGGATGACCCTGACTGACAAACTGCGCGAGAGGATATCGCGGGCATTCTACAACCACGGGCTGCTGTGTGCTTCCTACCCCATCCCCATCATCCTCTTCACGGGGCTCTGCATCCTGGCCTGCTGGTGAGTCACACAGAGGATCTGGTGTCGCAGGGCGAGCGGTTTCATAGCAACGTCGGGAAGGTGCTCAAGTTTCCTTCTTTGGCAGGTTGTCCCGGTAGCATCTTTTCTTTTCAAAGGTAGAATCGTTGAATAGTTTGGGTTGGAAGGCATCTCAAAGATCATCCAGTCCCACCCCTGCCGTGGACAGGGACACCTCCCACTGGATCAGGGGCTCCAAGCTCCATCCAATGTGACCTTCAACACCTCCAGGGATGGAGCAGACACAGCTTCTCTGGGGAACCTGTTCCAGTTCCTCCCCATCCTCACGGTGAAGAAATTCCTCCTCCTGTCCAGTCTAACTCTGCCCCTCTCCAGTTTATCCCCATTGCCCCTCGTCCTATCTCCACAAACCTTTGGGAACAGCCCCTCCACAGCTTGCTTGGAGCCCCTCCAGCTTCTGGAAGGTCTCTCTAAGGTCTCCTTGGAGCCTTCTCTTCTCCAGGCTGAACAACCCCTGGGTTCAATCCAGGCTGGGGGATGATGGGCTGGAGAGCAGCCCTGAGGAGAAGGACTTGGGGGCTGAGGGTGAGAAGCTCCACAGGAGCTCGAGATGAACCCCCCAGTGTCCTGGGCTGCATCCAAAACCGCGTGGCCAGCAGGGAGGGAGGGGATTGTCCCCTCTGCTCCTCTCTGGGGACACCCCAGCTGGAGGGTTGGGGCCACCTCTGGAATCCTCAGCAGAAGGAGGAGATGGGGCTGTTGGAACGGGGCCAGAGGAGGCTCCAAGGATGATGTGAGGGCTGGAGAACCTCCCGTCCGAGGACAGGCTGAGAGAGTTGGGATTGTTCAGCCTGGAGGAGAGAATTATCCAAGGAGACCTTAGAGCATCTTCCAGAAGCTGAAGGGGCTCCAGGAAAGCTGGGGAGGAGCTCTGGTTCAGGGAGGGCAGGGAGGGAATGAGGGAAACATTTTGAAGCTGAAAGAGGGGAGATGGAGATGAGATCTGAGGAATAAATATTCTCCTGTGAGGGTGAGGAGGCCCTGAAACAGGTTGCTTAGAGCAGTGGGGGCTGCCCCATCCCTGGAGGTGTTGAAGGTCATGTTGGATGTGGCTTGGAGCCCCTGATCCAGTGGGAGGTGTCCCTGCCCATCACAGGGAGGATGAACTGGATGATCTCTAAAGTCCTTTTCCAACCCAAACTATCCTATGATTCTAAGTGCCTGAACCACACGCTTTTTGAACCTCTCCAGGGCTGGAGACTCCACCACTGCCTCTCCCAGTACTTGACGACTCTTTCCATCAAGAAATGTTTCCTAAGCTCTGATCTAAACCTCCCCTGATGCAACTTGAGGCTATTTCTTCTTGTTCCTTGGGAGAAAGAAACAAACGTTGATTCAGAGACTCGTTGTCCATGTGCTCATCAAGACTGATTAACGAATGGTTGATAGCAATGTTCTGTTCTTCTCTTCCTTCTAGCCAGACCCTTGTTATCAAATTTCTTATCTCCTTAGCGACGGATCTTCCGGTTCTTCCATCTCTGGGTTATTTTAGGCTGGAAACAGGCCAAAAGCTCATTCTGCAGTTTGCGAAACGAGGGTGGCTTCTATTTTAAGGCCCAAGCATCTCCACCTTCTGAGTTACCTAAGACCTGGCAGCTCTCTGCTTTCCTTCCTCTCCACCAGCCAAAGCCTCGGGATTCAGGGCTGGTGGAGATCTCGGCTGGAATTCTGAGGAGGAGGAATGAGCAGGCGGAGAGTTTGCAGTTTGTTTGAGATGCCAACTGCCTCAGGCCGATCTGGCAGGTCTCCATCTTGGCCCTCGAAGCCGTCTTGAAAATATGTAAAGTAGTTGGATGAGCGGATTTTGGCTTCAACCTGCCTCCTGCGTGACAACAGGAATGTTCTCTTGCTTGACTTCGCGGAATTGTAGAACGGGTTGGATTGGAAGGGACCTCAAAGTCCATCCAATTCCAAGCTCTGGCCATGGGGACACCTCCCATTGAATCAGGTTTGCTCCAAGCCCCGTCCAACGTGGCCTTCAACACCTCCAGGGATGGGGCAGCCACCACTTCTCTGAACAACCTGTACAAGGGCCTCCTCACCCTCCTCGGAGAACATTTCTCCCTAAGATCTCATCTCAGTCTCCCCTCTTCCAGCTTCAAACCGTTCCCCTCATCCCATCTTTCCCTTCCTGCTTCTGATTTCATTGTTCCTTTTCAGCCTTCTCTTGGGTCCCTCTGAAGCCTTTTCTTTAGAGGTTCCTGTCCCCTCCATGACCTTCCACCCCAACATGGTGGAAAAGACAAGGTGGTCAGAATACAATATGAAAACAGTTTCAAGGTCTTTCTATTTCCTGGGCTGCATCTGAAGCCGTGGGACCAGGAGGGAGGGAGGTGATTCTATCCCTCTGCTCCGCTCTGGTGGGACCTAACCTGGAGTCCTGAGTCGAGCTCTGGAATCCTCAACATAAGAAGGAGATGGAGCTGTTGGAACATGTCCAGAGGAAGCCACGGAGATGATCTGAGGGCTGGAGAACCTCTGCTAGGACAGGCTGAGAGAGTTGGGGTTGTTCACCCTGGGGAAGGCTCCATAGAGATCTTGGAGCAGCTTCCAGGACTGAAAGGGGCTCCAGGAAAGCTTGGGAGGGACTTTTTCCAAGGGCCTGGAGTGACAGAACGAGGGGAAACAGCTTCAACCAGGTTCTGCAAGAAAGAACTTTGCTTCTTTGGCTCTAAGGACTTTCAGTTATCCCATTCCAAAGGAGGAAGACCCATGGTCTCCTCTACTGGGGAAAGCCACCAGTTCCCATGAGAGCAAAACACACTCTAGTATAGCAACTGTGTCTCCTGTCCTACAGACGTTGGGTTCAGCTGGAACGATCTCATTTTTCATCACCCATTCCTGTGGCTCTGCAAAGGGACCTAAACAGGCTGGACTGCTGGGCAGTGTCCAATGGGATGAGGTTTAGCACGGCCAAATGCCGGGTCCTGCACTTGGGGCACAACAACCCTGTGCAGAGCTACAGACTGGGAGAAGTCTGGCTGGAAAACTGCCAGGAGGAGAGGGACCTGGGGGTGTTGGTCGACAGTGACTGACCATGAGGCATCAGTGTGCCCAGGTGACCAAGAAGGCCAATGGCCCTGGCTTGGATCAGAAATGGTGTGACCAACAGGGCCAGGGAGGTTCTTCTCCCTCTGTACTCAGCACTGGTGAGGCCGCTCCTTGAATCCTGTGTTCAGTTGTGGGCCCCTCAGCACAAGAAGGATGTTGAGGCTTGGGAGCAAGTCCAGAGAAGAGCCACAAAGCTGGTGAAGGGGCTGGAGAACAGGCCCTACGAGGAGCGTCTGAGAGAGCTGGAGTTGTTCAGCCTGGAGAAGAGGAGGCTGAGAGGAGACCTCATTGCTCTCTACAAGTACCTGAGAGGAGGTTGTGGAGAGGAGGGAGCTGGGCTCTTCTCCCAAGGGACAGGGGACAGGACAAGAGGGAATGGCCTCAAGCTCCACCAGGGGAGATTTAGGCTGGAGATTAGGAGGAAGTTTTTCACACAGAGGGTCATTGGGCATTGGAACAGGCTGCCCAGGGAGGTGGTTGATTCACCTTCCCGGGAGGTGTTTAAGGGTCGGGTGGACGAGGTCTTGAGGTACTTGGTTTAATGTTTGATAGGAATGGTTGGACTAGAAGATCCGATGGGTCTGTTCCAACCTGGTTGTTCTATGATTCTATGATTTTTTTTTTCTTGGAGACTGTCTAAAACTGCTGGTTAAACCCCAAGTCCAACATTTCTTGCTGCTGTCCTGCTCACAGTTACCCTCTGCTGAAGCTGCCGCTGCCTGGAACGGGCCCTGTGGAGTACAGCACCCCCGTCAAGGACTATTCTCCACCTTCTCCAGACGTGGCTTCGCAGCAAGGGGACCTCAGCGAGCGTCCTGACTGGGTGAGCCCTGCTCTGGGGTGATTGGGTGTCCATGGGAGACGAGACGGGCCTGGGCAGGGACACCTCCCACTGGATCAGGGGCTCCAAGCTCCATCCAACGTGGCCTTCAACCCCTCCGGGGATGGGGCAGCCACAGCTTCTCTGGGCCACCTCTTCCAGGGTGTCACGACTCTTATGGTGAAGAATTTCTTCCTAATGTCTCATCTCAGTCTTCCCCTTCCAATTTCAACCCATTCCCCATGGTCCTATCACTCCAGACCCTTGGAAAACATCCCACCTCAACTTTCCTGAAGTCCCTTTCAATTGTAGAAGCTGCTCTAAGGTCTCCTCAGAGCCTTCTCTTCTCCAGGCTGAACAGCCCCAACTCTCTCAGCCTGTCTTCATGTGGGAGGCTCTCCAGCTCATTCAGAGTTTCCCACTCTGGGTTTCTTTGCAGTATGTTGGTGTTCCCGTAGCCTACATCCAGCAGATCTTGGTGAAAGCCACCGTCTCCCCGTGGCAGAAGAACTTTCTTGCCGTTGATGTCTTTCGGTCGCCGCTGTCCCGCGTCTTCCAGCTTGTGGAGGAGATCAGAAACCATGCCCTGAGAGACAGGTAATTGCTGGTTGTTAAAGTTGATGTGGTGGGGCTGCTGTTGTTCCCACCCATCTTCTAAACGCTGCCTTGGACGTCTGATTCCGAGCTCGGAATCTGTTAGATTCTCAGAATTAGAAGGAACACGACACTCGGATGGTTTTTAAGGTCCCTTCCAACTCAGAATATTCAATGATTCTGTGATTCAAGAAGTTCTGTACGATGCCCCTTTGCACGTGAGGAAAGAAGCTTGCAGAGGAGTTGAAGATCTTTGAGGAACATCAGAGAGACAGTTCCTCTGTAGGCTGGAGGTACCTTGGAATCATCGAATCATTGAGGTTGGAAGGGACCTTAAAGATCATCCAGTTTCACCAATGGGATGAGGTTTAACGAGGCCAAAGGGTGGGTCCTGCCCTTGGGGCACAACAATCCTGGGCAACTCCAGCCTAGGAGAAGTCTGGCTGGAAAGTGCCTGGAGGAGAAGGACCTGGTGGGGGTTGGTTGACCATGATGCAGCAGTGACCCAGGTGGCCAAGAAGGCCAATGGCATCTTGGCTTGGATGAGAACTGGCATGGTCAGCAGGTCCAGGGAGGTTCTTCTCCCTCTGGCCTCGTGGCTGGTGAGACCGCTCCTCGAATTATGGGGTCAGTTGTGGGTCCCTCACTCCAAGAAAGACCTTGAGGGGCTGGAGAATGTCTGGAGAATGGAATGGAGCTGGAGAAGGGGCTGGAGAACAAGGGTTAGGAGGAGCGACTGAGAGGGGAGGTTCAGCCTGGAGAAGAGGAGGCTGAGGGGAGACCTCATCACTCTCTGCAGCTCCTGGAGAGGAGGTTGTGGAGAGGAGGGAGTTGGCTTATTCTCCCAAGGGACAGGGGACAGGACAAGAGGGAATGGCATCAAGCTCCACCAGGGGAGGGTCAGGCTGGACAGCAGGAAAGAATATTTCACAGAAAGGGTCACTGAGCACTGGAACAGGGAGGGGGTTGAGTCCCCTTCCCTGGAGGGGTTTAAGGGACGGGTGGGTGAGGTGCTGAGGGCCATGGGTTAGTGATTGATGTGAACGATTGGACTCCATGATCCGGTGGGTCTCTTCCAACCTGGTGATTCTCTGCCCCTTTGTTTGCCTTTCAGTTCTGGGGTCCGAAGCTTGGAGGAAGTTTGCCTTCAGGTGACGGATCTTCTCCCTGGCCTCAAGAAGCTACGCAACCTGCTCCCCGAGCACGGGTGCCTCTTGCTGTCTCCAGGGAACTTCTGGCAGAACGACCGCGAGCGATTCAATGCTGACCCCGATATCATCAAAACCATCCACCAACATGAGCCAAAGACCTTACAGACTTCTGCTACTCTCAAAGGTAACAACCTGAAGGACCGAAGA
Organism: Coccyzus lansbergi; assembly: GCA_033558105.1. NCBI lineage: Eukaryota > Metazoa > Chordata > Aves > Cuculiformes > Coccyzidae > Coccyzus > Coccyzus lansbergi. The sequence goes on from JAUMJK010001008.1 coordinate 41,375, forward strand.
CAATGTGAGAAATCCCTCGAGCTTGCATGGCTCTTCGTGTCCCTGGAATCTCCAACATCTCAGTTATCCATGTTCACAAATCGGGTGGCATTTTGTTACTTGCCACGTAAAATCATGGAAGGGTTTGGGTTGAAGGGACCTCAAAGCCCATCCAGTTCCAACCCATCGCAGGGACACCTCCCGCTGGGTTAGGTTGCTCCAAGCCCCATCCAACCTGGCTGTAAACATCTCCAGGGATGGGATCTTTGGGTTTTGGTTGACAGCACGTTAGAATAATCATAGAATCATAGAACAACCAGGTTGGAGGGGACCCATCGGATCATCGAGTCCAACCATTTCTATCAAACACTAATAGAAGGGTTTGGTTTGGAAAGGACCTCAAAGATCATCCAGTTGCACCACCAGGGCAGGGACACCTTCCATGGGGTCAGGTTGCTCCAAGCCCTTCAGCACCTCCAGGGATGGGATCTAGATGTTGTGGTTGATGGCAAGTCAGAATCATAGAATCATAGAATCATGGACTGGTTTGGGTTGGAAGGGACCTCAAAGTCCATCCAGTTCCACCTCCTGTCACAGGCAGGGACACCTCCCACTGGATCAGGGGCTCCAAGCTCCATCCAACGTGGCCATCAACACCTCCAGGGATGGAGACATCCATGACTTCCCTGGGCAGCCTAGTCTGGGTGGAGTTTTCCTTTGTGTGTGAGGGCAACAGGAACGTGTGGAGGTTTGCTTTGGGGCTTTCGATAATAATATTACTTAGACCTTGAGGAACTCAGGCTTCCGAGGGAACTGTAAAATATGCTTCTGGAGTATGTTATAATGGGGTAGACTAACTATTTTCTATGTTGACATGTAATCTAATTACCCATTCACAAAAAGACCAAGGTGTTTGCAGAAAGCTCCATAACTATTTCATAGAATCATAGAACAACCAGGTTGGAAGAGACCCATCGGATCATCGAGTCCAACCATCCCTATCAAACACTAAACCATGTCCCTCAGGACCTCATCCACCCGTCCTTTAAACACCTCCAGGGAAGGGGACTCAACCATCTCCCTGGGCAGCCTATTCCAATGCCCAATGACCCTCTGTGTGAAAAACTTCCTCCTAATCTCCAGCCTAAATCTCCCCTGGTGGAGCTTGAGGCCATTCCCTCTTGTCCTGTTCCCTGTCCCTTGGGAGAAGAGCCCAGCTCCCTCCTCTCTACAACCTCCTCTCAGGTAGTTGTAGAGAGCAATGAGGTCTCCTCTCAGCCTCCTCTTCTCCAGGCTGTACCCCCCAAGCTCTCTCACCCGTTCCTCATAGGGCCTGTTCTCCAGCCCCTTCACCAGCTTTGTTTGCTTCACCATGAGAACCTCTTGGCTCCTGCCTTTTTGTTCACTGTTTGGGTTCTGCTGTGGTTTTGCAGACCTGTTGTTTGGGCTCCCTGGAAGGTACAGTGGGGTGAACCTCTACAACCGCAAGCGGGTGGTGTCCTACACTGTCACCTTGGGTCTCCAGCGCTACGATGCCAGGTAAGGAACTTCAGTATCAGTGTTGAGTTAAGGATCCTTTACTTATTTCTTGGCAGCTTCAACGTTCTTTCTTCTCTTTTTACACTTCTGGTTTTCTTTACTCTCCGTTTTCTTATATTTTCTTGAATTTTAGGATCTTCTCAACGTGCTACAGGAGAACAAGATGCTGGTTTGGGGAGAAACTTGCTGGGTTTTAGGGAAATTAAATACTATCAGTTCTCAGTTTGTCTTTTAAGAAGGCATCTTATTGCTCACAGCCCAGAAACCAACCGTGGCCTGAGCTGCATCCAAAGCTGTGGGACCAGCAGGGAGGGAGGGGATTGTCCCCTCTGCTCTGCTCTGGTGAGACCTAACCTGGAGTCCTGGCTCCAGCTCTGGAATCCTCAGCAGAAGAAGGAGATGGAGCTGTTGGAGCGAGTCCAGAGGAGGCCATGGAGATGATGCAAGGGCTGGACAACCTCTGATAGGAGGCCAGGCTGAGAGAGTTGGGCTTGTTCAGTCTGGAGAAGGCTCTGGGGAGACCTTAGAGCAGCTTCCAGGGCGGAAAGGAGCTCCAGGAAGGCTGCAGAGGGACTTTTTCCGAGGGCCTGGAGTGTTAGGATGAGAGGAAACATTTGAAACTGAAAGAGGGATGATTGAGATGAGATCTTAGGAAGAAATATTCTCCTGTGAGGGTGGGGAGGCCCTGGAACAGGTTACCCAGAGCAATGGTGGCTGCTCCGTCCCTGGAGGTGTTGAAGGCCAAGTTTGATGGGACTTGGAGGAACCTGATCTCATGGTGAAGAACCTCTTCCTAATGTCTCATCGAAATCTTCCCCCCCCCTCCATTTCAAAGCAGTTCCCTCTCATTCCATCGCTCTGAGCCTTTGTTTTAAGTCCCTTTCCAGCTTTCTTGCAGTCCCTTCAGGTACTGGAAGGTTAAAACGTTCTCATCTGCAACCATGGAGGAAGCCTTGAGCCTCAAGGACTGTCAGGTAGCACCTTCCATCATCCACAGCCCAGTGTGAGTTGCCAAGGAACACGCTCAGCAGTCAGGCCCAGACCTGAACTTAGGAAGCCCGTGTGGATCTACAGAGCTTGGAATCATGGAATCAGGACAGTTGGAATCATTAACCTCCTTTCAGGCAGTTGTAGGTAGTGATGAGGTCTCCCCTCAGCCTCCTCTTCTCCAGGCTAACCAGCCCCAGGTCCCCCAAACACTCCTCACAACCCTCGTTCAGCCCCTTCCCAGCTCCGTTCCCTTCTCTAGATGTTCTCCATCTTCTCAAGGTCTTTCTTGGAGTGAGGGACCCACAACTGACCCCAGGATTCGAGGTGCAGCCTCACCAGGGGGACAATCCCTTCCCTGCTCCTGCTGGTCACGCCAGTTCTCATCCAAGCCAAGATGCCACTGGCCTTCTTGGCCACCTGGGCCACTGCTACCTCCTGTTTAGCTGCTGTTGACCAGCAGCCTGGGCTGAGCTTCTTCCTACTTGTTCTTTTTCTTGTTGAGCTTCTCCTTGGAATTGGGCTCTGCTTGTTGGGTTGACTAACATCCTCCCTCTTGCTCTTCCTTTCAGGTTCCTCAGCAGCCTCCGCTCTCGCCTCAAGCTGCTCCATCCCAGCCCTAACTGCACGTTGCGCGAGGAGAACATCGTCCATGTCCACTTCAAGGAGGAGATCGGCATCGCGGAGCTCATCCCCCTCGTCACCACCTACATTATTCTCTTTGCTTACATCTACTTCTCCACACGTAGGTTTGGGGGGTGGAGAGCACAAACTTCGCAAACCATCCGTAGATCTTCCAGCTGAATTCACATGTGGGATGGATGGTGCGGTGTCTTTCTCCAGTTAGGAGATGCCGTTCCCTCCTTCCTCAGCAGGAGAGCTGGTGGGGAAGTTTTACCTCGAAATGTCACAGAACAACCAGGTTGGAAGGGACCTATCGGATCATCGAGTCCAACCATTCCTATCAAGCACTAAACCAAGTCCCTCCAGACCTCATCCACCCGTCCCTTAAACACCTCCAGGGAAGGGGAATCAACCACCTCCCTGGGCAGCCTGTTCCAATGCACAATGACTCTTCCCGTGAAAAACTTCCTCCTAATCTCCAGCCTAAATCTCCCCTGGTGGAGCTTGAGGCCATTCCCTCTTGTCCTGTCCCCTGTCCCTTGGGAGAAGAGCCCAGCTCCCTCCTCTCTACAACCTCCTCTCAGGTAGTTGTAGAGAGCAATGAGGTCTCCTCTCAGCCTCCTCTTCTCCAGGCTAAACCCCCCCAGCTCTCTCACCCGTTCCTCATAGGGCCTGTTCTCCAGCCCCTTCACCAGCTTCGTGGCTCTTCTCTGGACTTGCTCCAGAGCCTCAACATCCTTCTTGTGGGGAGGGGCCCACAACTGAACACAATATTCAAGGAGTGGCCTCACCAGTGCTGAGTCCTGAGGGAGAATAACCTCCCTGGACCTGCTGGTCACACCGTTTCTGATACAAATCACGGAACCATGAAAGGGTTTGGGTTGGAAGGGACCTTAAAACCCATCCACTTCCACCCTGTGGAACACCTCCCACTGGATCAAGCTGCCCAAGGCTCCATCCAACCTGGCTCGGAAGACCTCCAGGGACAGAGCAATTAATTTTATCCCTTGCAGCCAGTGTGGTGTTTGATGTTCTTTGCGAGATCTTCTATCTTCAGGAGCTTTAAATACTGTAGCAATGACATGTTTTTCCAGTTTAGAGACACCAATTCATCATCAGATCAAATGCAAGGTCCGATCTGGTGGGTTTAGACCTTCTTAGCCACCCTGAGGTTCCCTTTTTCATGCCTCAGTGGCACAGAACTGGAGCTGGTGAGACCTTCCAGCGTGTGTTCTCCTTGGTCCCTCCTTTGTTCCAATTCCTCTGTTACTGGGACGGACTGGGAGCTGGATTTCAACCGTGGAGACCCGAGTTCCTTTAGGGTTTCAAGGTGTTAAACTAGTGGCTGGAATGGCTCAGGATGAAGATCTTTTCTTGATTTCTTCTTCTTACGTCCTTTTCTCTTCTTTGGTAACCGAGACTTTGCGTTCTGTGTTCCAGGGAAGATCGACATGGTGAAATCCAAGTGGGGTTTGGCGCTGGCGGCCGTGGTGACGGTTCTCAGCTCTCTGCTCATGTCCGTGGGGCTCTGCACCCTCTTCGGGTTGACGCCGACTCTGAACGGAGGGTACGTTCCCACCAAACCTCTTATAAACTTCTTGGGCTGCATCCAAAGCCGCGTGGCCAGCAGGGAGGGAGGGGATTGTCCCCTCTGCTCCTCTCTGGGGACACCTCAGCTGGAGGGTTAGGGCCACCTCTGGAATCCTCAGCAGAAGGAGGAGATGGAGCTGTTGGAACGGGGCCAGAGGAGGCTCCAAGGATGATGTGAGGGCTGGAGAACCTCCCGTCCGAGGACAGGCTGAGAGAGTTGGGATTGTTCAGCCTGGAGAAGGCTCCAAGGAGACCTTCTGGAGACCTTCTAGTACCTGAAGGGGCTCCAGGACAGCTGTGGAGAGACTGTTCTCAAAGACTTGTGGGGATAGGACGAGGGATCTGAACAGGCTGGACCCCTGGGTTGAAACCAATGGGATGAGGTTTAACGAGGCCAAATGGCAGGTCCTGCCCTTGGGGCACAACAACCCTGGGCAGCTCCAACCTAGGAGAATTCTGACTGGAAAGTGCCTGCAGGAGAAGGACCTGGGGGGTTTGGTTGACCATGAGGGAGCAGTGGCCCAGGTGGCCAAGAAGGCCAATGGCATCTTGGCTTGGATCAGCCCAGTGGTGCCCCAGCAGCTCCAGGGAGGTTCTTCTCCTTCTGGCCTCATGGCTGGTGAGACTGCTCCTCAAATCCTCTGTTCAGTTGTGGGCCCCTCACCACATGAATGATGTCGAGGCTCTGGAGCAAGTCCAGAGAAGAGCAATGAAGCTGGAGAACAAGGGTTAGGAGGAGTAGATAAGGGACCTGGGGTGGTTCCACCTGGAGAAGAGGAGGCTGAGGGGGAACCTCATTGCTTTCTCCAACTCCCTGTGAGGAAGTTGTGGAGAGGAGGGAGCTGGGCTCTTCTCCCAAGGGACAGGGGACAGGACTAGAGGGAATGGCCTCAAGCTCCACCAGGGGAGGGTCAGGCTGGACAGCAGGAAAGAATATTTCACAGAAAGGGTCACTGAGCAATGGAACAGGGAGGGGATTGATTCCCCTTCCCTGGAGGGGTTTAAGGGACGGGTGGGTGAGGTGCTGAGGGACATGGGTTAGTGATTGATGGGAATGGTTGGACTCGATGATCCGATGGGTCTTTTCCAACCTGGTGATTCTAGGATTCTAGGATTCTATGAGTTGGGGTTGTTCAGCCTGGAGAAGAGAAGGCTCCAGGGCCACCTTAGAGCAGCTTCCAGGACTGAAAGGGGCTCCAGTAAAGCTGGAGGTGGACTTTGTAGCAAGGCCTGTTGTGACAGGACGAGTCTAAATGGAGGTTTAGACCTGGATGAGGAAGAAATTTCTTCCAATGAGGGTGAGGAAGCATTGGCCCAGGTTACCCAGAGAGGCAGTGGAGGTCCCATCCTTAGAAACATCACAGGTCAGGTTTCATGGGGCTTTGACCAGCCTCATGTGGTTAAAGCTGCTCCTGCTCCTGCAGGTGGGTTGGACTAGATGACCTCAAATGTCCCTTCCAGCCCAAATAGTTCTATGATTGGAAAGCTGCTGACTCGAGGAGTCCCAAACTCATAACCAGGGTCTATCAGCAAGTTATCTTCTGCTGGAGCAGCTGTGATTTCCTTGGGACAGAGCTGATAAGAGAGCGATGAGTCTCCTTATCTCTGTTTGTCCTTCTGAAGGCTTCCTCAGCTTATCTGCTCGTTGTGCTGGACCTTCTTCAGGGCTGTGGGGAAGGACAGGATTCTGCAAGGACTCTGCGAGGGTTCCCTTGCAGATAACGGGTTCTGCAGGACGACGTGGTCCAGAGCTCCTCGTCTTGGTTGCATTCCCTGTATTTAATGATTTTCATCCCTAAGGATTCTGAAGAGCTTTGCTCACTTCCATCTCCTGTCCTGACGTCTTGCTTGGAGGAGTCACGCAGGTCATGAACCAAAAATGCTTTAGATAAAGGCAGAATGGTTGGACTTGGTGGACTTTGGGGTCTTCCATGCAAATGGGCCACGTCCCTGATTACATTTTGTGATTCCATGATTCTAACTTCCCATCAACCAGAACCCCCAGATCCCATCCCTGGAGGTGTTGAAGGCCACGTTGGATGAGGCTTGGAGCCCCTGATCCAGTGGGAGGTGTCCCTGCCCATGGCAGGGGTGGAACTGGATGGGTTTTGAGGTCCCTTCCAACCCAAAGTATTCCATGGTTCCATGGAGCTCTTGCTCTTGGAGCTTTTTCTTTCTTCAAGGAATCCTTAAGGTAGAAAAGACCTCTAAGATAATCCAGTCCAACCCCACCATGCTTGCTAAACTGTGTCCCCAAGAGCCACAGTGACAGGCTTTTGGAATCCCACCAGGGATGGAGACTCCACCACTGCCCTGGGCAGCATCTGCTAGGGCTTCACTGCTCTTTCCGTGAAGGGATATTCCCTAATGTCCAACCTGACCCTCCCCGGGTGCAACTTGAGACCGTTCCCTCTCATCCCATCCCTTCTTCCTTGGGAGAAGAGCCCAGCACCCACCTCACCACAACCTCCTCTCCAGGAGCTGCAGAGAGTGATGAGGTCTCCCCTCAGCCTCCTCTTCTCCAGGCTAAGCAGCCTCAGGTCCCTCAGCTGCTCCTCACAACCCTTGTTCTCCAGCCCCTTCCCCAGCTTTGTTGCTCTTCTCCAGACGTTCTCCAGCCCCTCAAGGTCTTTCTTGGAGTGAGGAGCCCACAACTGACCCCAGGATTTGAGGAGCAGTCTCATCAGGGCCAAGGCCAGAGGGAGAAGAACCTCCCTGGTCCTGCTGGCCACGCTGGTTCTCATCCAAGCCAAGATGCCATTGGCCTTCTTGGCCACCTGGGCCACTGCTGCCTCATGGTCAGTTGCTGGCAACCAACCCCCCCTCACGTTGCAGACAATCACAAGCAGCATTTGAGAAGATCAGCCTTGAGGGATCTGGCAGGCATTGACCGGAGGTGTCCTCAAATGCTCTTCACACAATGTTCTGGGTTGGAAAGGACCCACGAGGCTCCTCGTGTCCAACTCCTGTCCCCGCGCAGGACAACCCCAGCCTTGTTTCTGAGGGCCTTGGCCAAGTTCTTCTGGAGTATTGTCAGCCTTGGAGTAGTGGCTACTTCCCTGGGAGCTGTTCCTGAGCTCCACCACCCTCTGGAGGAAGAACCTTCTACTATCCAACATAACCCTCTAAGACCTTCCAACGTGGCCTTCAACACCTCCAGGAGTGGGATCTGGGGGTTCTGGTTGGTGGCAAGTTAGAATCATGGAATCACGGAATGGTTTGGGTTGGAAGGAACCTCAAAGCCCACCCATTTCCATGGGCAGGGACTCCTCCCACTGGATCAGGGGCTCCAAGATCCATCCAACGTGGCCCTCAACACCTCCAGGAGTGGGATCTGGGGGTTCTGGTTGGTGGCAAGTTAGAATCATGGAGTCACGGAATGGTTTGGGTTGGAAGGAACCTCAAAGCCCATCTAGTTCCACATCTCCTGTCCAAACCAGGTGAGATATAGAACTGTCACCTCATCGTAGAGCAATATCCTAGGAGAGGGATTTGACTAAGAGCACTGGAGAACGTTTCCTGATCTTGCCTCTAGGATCCATGTTTGCTGCTTGACTCGTGTTCTTCCCTTGCGTTTCACCAAGGTTCTCATGCTCCCACCTGCTTCTTTTTTCCCCCTCCAGAGAGATATTTCCATACCTGGTTGTGGTCATCGGCCTGGAGAACGTGTTGGTTCTCACCAAGTCGGTCGTCTCCACCCCTGTCGACCTGGAAGTGAAGCTGCGCATTGCCCAAGGTAGGTCACTGCTCCAGAAGAAACGGTGACAAAGACATCAGGGTCACCCAAGGACTGGGAGATGGAGAACCATCTTAAATCTGGTCTGGGAGGGAAACGAGGACTCCTTGTGTTGAACGTGGATTGGGTCCTACCAGTCTTCTGGGGCTGGTTTTGTTGAATCCAAGAACCAGTCTTTGGGGCTGGTTTTGTTGATTCCGAGAACAGTGAAATCGTTAAGGTTGGAGAAGACATTAGGAGGAATTTCTTCACAACGAAGGTGAGGAGGAGCCTGAACAGGTTGTCCAGGGAGGTTGTGGCTGCTCCGTCCCTGGAGGTGTTGAAGGCCACGTTGGATGGAGCTCGGAGCCCCTGATCCAGTGGGAGGTGTCCCTGCCCATGGCAGGAGTGGAACTTGACGGGCTTTGAGGTCCCTTCCAACCCAACCCCTTCCAGGCTTCTGTGACTTAGATGTTCAGTAAGTTCAGATGAATTTTAGCCTGAAAACACTTTTTTTAATCTGGTATCCCCCTTCATGAAGAAGCATCCAGTTCCCTTTTGCTCTGCTCATGTCTCTCCTCTACCGAATGGTCTCGTTGTCCCCATCTTCATGTGTCCTTTCTCCAGGTTTGAGCAACGAGAGCTGGTCCATAATGAAGAACATGGCGACAGAGCTTGGGATCATCTTGATCGGGTATTTCACCCTTGTCCCGGCCATCCAGGTGAGTAGTGAGTTTAGACTTCATAGAATCATGGAATTCTTTGAGTTGGAAGAGACCTTTGAGGTCATCCAATCCAACCCCTTGCAGGAGCAGCGACGTCTTCCACCAGATGAGGTTGGTCAGAGCCCCAGTTTGCAGGACAGAAGCTTGTTGGCTCTTCAAGAACCAACTGATTGGAATAAGGGCTCCTTAGTGGGACATAAAGACCTCTGTAGAGTATCGATCCCTCATGGAGGTGTCTTCTCTCCAGCACCTGCCCTGGTTGGACTTGATGATCTCTCAGAGCTCTTTTCCATCCTGTCAATTCTATGATTTAGTGGTCGACCTGATGGTCTCTCACGGGACCTTTCACCCTCTGTTGAAGTACTCCTGCTTCTTACAGCGCGTTGAGACGTGTGATGGCATCTACTCCCTCCCCTCTCTTTCCGTGGATTCTGATCCACATGGATGGTGATCAGAGGGCTGGAGCCACCTCTGCTATGAGGACAGGCTGAGAGAAGCTGAGGTTCTTCAGCCTGGAAGGACTTTGGAGGAGCTTCCAGGCCTGAAAGGGGCTCCAGGAAAGCTGAGGAGGGGCTTTTAACAAGGACCTGGAGTGATGGGACGAGGGGGAATGGCTTGAAATTGAACGGTGAAGATTGAGATGAGACATTAGGAAGAAATTCCTAGTGATGAGGGTGAGGAACTGGAACGGGTTGTCCAGGGAAGCTGTCTGCTCCATCCCTGGAGGTGTTGAAGGCCATGTTGGATGGAGCTTGGAGCCCCTGATGCAGTGGGAGGCGTCCCTACCCATGGAGGGGGTGGAACTGGGTGGTCTTTGAGGTCCCTTCCAACCCAACCTGATTCATTGGATGATTCTCCGCTTGCTTTCTCCAGAGGAGGAATCTTGCAGGGTTAGTGTCTCTTGGACATTGGCATCTGCTCGGCCGGAGGTTGCTGTGTGCCTCTTATCTGTGTCCTTGGAGTGAAGGACACCATAAAGATAACCAGATAACTCACTTTGCAGAGTCCAAGGAGGTCATGGAACATAAATCCAACCAGGACCTTTGCTCTCAGAAAAATCAGCACCACCCTGGGGTCGCGTAGATGTTTTCTGGTGTAGAACAGCAGAAGAGGGAGATGTTTCTTTGCTGAAGGCTCCTATCAGGGCAGGAATAGAATCAATCATAGAATCATAGAACAACCAGGTTGGAAGAGACCCATCAGATCATCGAGTCCAACCATTCCTATCAAACATTAAACCATGTTCCTCAGGACCTCATCTACCCATCCCTTAAACACCTCCAGGGAAGGTGAATCAACCACCTCCCTGGGCAGCCTGTTCCAATGCCCAATGACCCTTTCTGTGAAAAACTTCCTCCTAATCTCTAGCCTAAATCTCCCCTGGAGGAGCTTGAGGCCATTCCCTCTTGTCCTGTCCCCTGTCCCTTGGGAGAAGAGCCCAGCTTCCTCCTCTCCACAACCTCCTCTCAGGTAGTTGCAGAGAGCAATGAGGTCTCCTCTCAGCCTCCTCTTCTCTAGACTAAACCCCCCCAGCTCTCTCAGCCGTTCCTCATAAGGCCTGTTCTTCAGCCCCTTCACCAGCCTTGTTACTCTTCTCTGGACTCGCTCCAGAGCCTCAACATCCTTCTGGTGAGGGTCCCAGAACTGAACACAGGATTCAAGGAGTGGCCTCACCAGTGCTAATAGGTCTTGTTCTTCTCTGTCGCTCCTTGGCAGTGCAGCTTCTTTAGAGGAAAGGATTCTTCTGGTTTTCATGGCTCTCCTTGACCTAAAATAGCTTTGGGATTCAGAGGAGAATAGAAGCGCTTGGTTGGAAAAGACCTTTGAGATCATTGAGTCCAACTGGACATACCCACTGCTAAACCAGATCCATGAGCTCCTCATCTTCCCCATCTTTTAAACCCCTCCAAGGATGGGGACTCCACCACCTCCCGAGGCAGCCTCTGTCAGGCCTGGAGAACCCTTTCCATGAAGAAATCTTTCCTCATGTCCAGTCTGATCCTGGCCTGGTGCAACCTGAGGCCATCTCTTCTCATCCCATCCCTTGTCCCTTGGGAGAAGAGCCCAGCACCCTCCTCACCACAACCTCCTCTCCAGGAGCTGCAGAGAGCGATGAGGTCTCCCCTCAGCCTCCTCTTCTCCGGGTTAAACAGCCCCAGGTCCCTCAACTGCTCCTCACGACCCTTGTTCTCCAGATCCTTCCCAATCTCCTTCTCCAGACATTCTCCAGCCCCTCAAGGTCCTTTTTGGAGTGAGGGACCCAAAACTGACCCCAGGATTCAAGCTGTGGCCTCACCAGCACCGAGTCCAGAGGGACAATCCCGTCCCTGCTCCTGGTGGCCACCCCAGGGCTGATCCAAACCAGAATGCTGGTGGCCACCTGGGCCACTGCTGGCTCATGTTCAGCCACTATCAACCAACGTCCCCCAGGTCTTTTTCTGCTGGACAGCTTTCCAACCCTGTCTTCTCCAGAGCCAAACTCTCAAGTGATCCAAACTCTGGATAGAAGGTCCATAAAATAGACCCAGGCCTGCGCTCCGGGCAGGAGTTGGTTGAGTTTCTCTTCTTTCTCGCGTTGGAATGTTGATCGTTCTCTGCCTGTGTCCTGTCCGCAGGAGTTCTGCCTCTTTGCCGTCGTCGGCCTGGTGTCCGACTTCTTCCTGCAGATGTTTTTCTTCACCACCGTCCTGTCCATCGACATTCGCCGGATGGAGGTAAGGAGAAGACCCCACGAGCAGGTTGACTTTGGATCTTCTCTGCTGTTGAGGGAGGATCAAAGAAAGCAGAACCTGTGGGTTTCACTTTCTAAACGGAAAAGCAGGAGCTGTAGAACTGCTACAGACAATCATCGAATCATTAAGGTTGGAAAAGACCTCCAAGATCACCAGGTCCGACCGTCAACCCAACCCAATCGTGATGATTAGACTGTGTTCCCAGGTGCACATCTCCATGGTCTTTGAACCCCTTCAGGGATGGAGATTCCACCAGTGTCCTGGGCAGCCTCTTCCAGGGCTTCACTGCTCTTTTCTTTCTCCAGTCTCCAATCTAACCCTTCCCTGGGGCAACTTGAGGCTGTTTGATCTCGTCCCATCCCTTGTTCCTTGGGAGAAGAGCCCAGCACCCACCTCACCACAACCTCCTCCCAGGAGCTGCAGAGAGCAATGAGGTCTCCCCTCAGCCTCCTCTTCTCCAGGCTAAACAGACATGGGTTCCTCAGTTTCTCCTCACAACCCTTGCTCTCCAGCCCCTTCCCCAGCTCCGTTCCCTTCTCTAGATGTTCTTCAGCTCCTCAAGGTCCTTCTTGGAGTGAGGGATCCAGAACTGATCCCAGGATTCGAGGTGTGACCTCACCAGCACCAAGACCAGGGAGACAATCCCTTCCCTGGTCCTGCTGGCCACACCGGTTCTGATCCAAGCCAGGATGCTGGTGACCTTCTTGGCCACCTGGGCCACTGCTGCCTCATGTTCAGCCACTGCCAACCAACCCCCCCATGTCCTCGTTTGGTTGCACATCCACAGGGATTGTGGAGAAGAGGGAACAAGACACCCTTGGGGGTAAGAATGTGCAGATTTTGGGGTGTGGACTAGGAGGAGACATGGTCACAAAGAGGTGAACAGGGCAGGAGGAAGAGGAGAGCGTGAGTCAGAGAGAAGCTGGGCCTGATTGATCAAGACTGAAGGTGGGAATGTCCTCATGGGCATGTCGGACATCGCTGGCCTTGCACACACTTCATGCCTCTGGATTTGTTGCTGGTGAGGCCACACCTCGAATCTTGGGGTCAGTTCTGGGCTCCTCATTCCAAGAAAGACCTTGAGAGGCTGGAGAACGTCTGGAGAAGGGAATGGAGCTGGGGAAGGGGCTGGAGAACAAGGGTTGTGAGGAGTGGATGAGGGACCTGGGGCTGTTTAACCTTGAGAAGAGGAGGCTGAGGGGAGACCTCATTGCTCTCTGCAGCTCCTGGAGAGGAGGTTGTGGTGAGGTGTGTGCTGGGCTCTTCTCCCAAGGAACAAGGGATGGGATGAGAGGAGATGGCCTCAAGCTGCACCAGGGGAGGTTGGACATCAGGAGAAATTTCTTCATGGAAAGATTTCTCCATCCCTGGCAGATGCTGCCCAAGGCAGTGGGGGAGTCTCCATCCCTGGAGTAGCTCCGAAAACGTTTGGCCATGGCCCTTGAGGACATGATTTAGCAGTCACGGTGGAGTTGGGCTGGATGGTCTTTGAGATCTTTCCCAACCTCAACGATTCTCTGATCCTGTTCTCTCGAAGAACCTCCTGCCCACACCTCTCACATCTTTTTTCTTTTCGTAGCTGGCTGATCTCAACAAGCGCTTGCCAGCAGAAGCTTGCTTGCCACCGGCCAAGCCCACCAGCCGCTCCCAACGCTACGAACGCCAACCGGCCCTGCGACCGGCCACCCCTCACACCATCACCTTGCAACCCTCGTCCTTCAGGAACCTTCGTCTCCCCAAGAGGTTGAGGGTGATTTATTTCTTCGCCAGGACCCGCCTGGCCCAGAGACTCATCATGGTACGTCGTGTGGTGGTTGGTATCTCATCTCCCTTCCTGCCGGACGCTTTTCCAACCCAAACAGGCACCGTGGGTCTTCACCGGGTCTCTCAGGCCCTGGTAGAGGTTGCTCAGGAGGTGGTGGAGTCTCCATCCTTGAAGGAGGTTAAAATCCAGGCAGATGAGGAGCTCAGGGATCTGGAATAGTGATGGACAGGGATGGTTGGACTCGATGATCTCAAAGGTCTTTTCCAACCTGAGGATTCTGTGCTCATCCTTGTTCTGGGCATGTGATGGGAAAGGAGGAACATATGTGTCCTTCAGCTCTGCAGACCCCAGCCCAGTCTTATGGTCAGCTAACACCGATGGCTATTTAAATCCAGTTAATACATCCCCAAACGAACCTTGAATGAAGAAACGGTGTGACCAGCAGGGCCAGGGAGGTGATTCTCCCTCTGTACTCAGCACTGGTGAGGCTGCTCCTTGGATCCTGTGTTCAGTTGTGGGCCCCTCAGCACAAGAAGGATGTTGAGGCTCTGGAGCGAGTCCAGAGAAGAGCAAGAAAGCTGGTGAAGGGGCTGGAGAACAGGCCTTATGAGGAGCAGCTGAGAGAGCTGGGGGGGGTTAGCCTGGAGAAGAGGAGGCTAAGAGGAGACCTCATTGCTCTCTACAACTCCCTGAAAGGAGGTTGTGGAGAGGAGGGAGCTGGGCTCTTCTGCCAAGTGACAGGGGACAGGACGAGAGGGAATGGCCTCAAGCTCCGCCAGGGGAGATTTAGGCTGGAGATTAGGAGGAAGTTTTTCACAGAAAGGGTCATTGGGCATTGGAATAGGCTGCCCAGGGAGGTGGTTGATTCCCCTTCCCTGGAGGTGTTTAAGGCACAGGTAGGTGAGGTGCTGAGGGACATGGTTTAGTGTTTGATAGGAAAGGTTGGACTCGATGATCTGATGGGTCTCTTCCAACCTGGTTGTTCTATGATTCTATGAAATGGAACTTGTCCCATCAGGTTGAGTTTGGTGGCTCCTGGAAACGTGGGCTTCAGCCTTTGGGGAACCTCTCGCATTCTTCTTAGAGGAGAAGTGTCCACCAGGACCATAACTGAGTGCAGGGTGACCTTTGGTTGAGGGGATTGATCATCAGCCCAAGCAGCTAACGAGGTGTTGGAGGTGGAGGCCACCTTGTAAGCTTGTCTCCTTGCTCATCGCCTTGCAGGCCGGGACGGTGATCTGGATCGGAATCCTGGTTTACACAGATCCCGCTGGGCTCCGCACCTACCTCACGTCACAAGTCACGGAGCAAAGCCCTCTGGGTGAAGCTGGTTTGCCTCCTCTGCCTGTTCCTGGAGAAGTTCTCCCTGCTGGAGACCCCAAGATCGACCTCTCGGTCTTCCCATCGGACCCCGTGCAGCTGTCGGAAAACCAGACGCAGCAGCGAGAGCAGAAGGTGGGGTTGGACCCCAGGAGCCAAGCTTGGGCCCAAGGACCAGAGGGCAAAGGGAACGGGCAGACGGAGCTCGGAACCGAAGCTCAGGTGACCTGGGGAGCAGAGGACGAGGAGATCTGGAGGAAGCTTTCCTTCAGGCACTGGCCATCCCTCTTCAGCTACTACAACATCACGCTGGCCAAAAGGCAAGTTGGCTGGTCTGGAGTGTCCATCCTTCATCCTTTTGAGTTAGATCCTTCTGGAATTCTTCACGATGTAGTTAGGGAGACACTGGAACAGGTCGCCCAGGGAAGTTATAGTTGCCCCGAGCCTTGAAGTCTTGAAGGCCACGTTGGATGGACCTTGGAGCAACCTGATCCAGTGGGAGGTGACCCTGCCCGTGGATCTGGATGGGCTTTGACATCCCTTCCAATCCATCCCATGATTCTATAACCAGTGTGTCACAAAGGTCTTTAATTTAGAATAATTGCAACTGCTGGTTGCTACTTCCAGTGTCTATATCAATGACCTGGATGAAGGCATCGAGGGCACCCTGAGCAAGTTTGGGGGTGACACTGAGCTGGGGGGAAGATGCATCTGCTGGAGGGTTTTGAGGTTCTCCTGAGGGATCTGACTAGGCTGGATCCATGAGATGAGACCGACGGGATGAGGTTTAACGAGGCCAAATGGCAGGTCCTGCCCTTGGGGCGCAACAACCCTGTGCAGCTCCAGCCTAGGAGAAGTCTGGCTGGAAAGTGCCTGGAGGAGAAGGACCTGGGGAGGGTTGGTTGAACAGGAGGCAGCAGTGGCCCAGGTGGCCAAGAAGGCCAAGGGCATCTTGGCTTGGATGAGAAGTGGTGTGGCCAGCAGGGCCAGGGAGGTTCTTTTCCCTCTGGCCTCGGCCCTGGTGAGGCCACACCTCAAATCCTGGTGTCAACTCTGGATCCCTCACTCCAAGAAAGACCTTGAGGGGCTGGAGAACATCTGGAGAAGGGAACGAAGCTGGGGAGGGGCTGGAGAAGGAAATGGAGCTGGTGAAGGGGCTGGAGAACAAGGGTTGTGAGGAGCGGCTAAGGGACCTGGGGCTGGAGAAGAGGAGGCTGAGGGGAGACCTCATTGCTCTCTGCAACTACCTGAGAGAAGGTTGTGGAGAGGAGAGAGCTGGGCTCTTCTCCCAAGGGACAGGGGACAAGATGAGAGGGAATGGCCTCAAGCTCCACCAGGGGAGGGTCAGGCTGGACAGCAGGAAAGAATATTTCATGGAAAGGGTCATTGAGCACTGAACAGGGAGGGGGTCGAATCCCCTTCCCTGGAGGGGTTTAAGGGACGGGTGGATGAGGTGCTGAGGGCCATGGGTCAGTGATTGATGGGAATGGTTCATCTCCATAATCCAATGGGTCTTTTCCAACCTGGTGATTCTAGGATTCTGTGATTCTACAGGAGTGGAAGTTCATCCCAAGACCCAGACTCGTGAGAAGATGAGAAGCAGCCTGCTAAGCTCTTTGTGTTTGTTGTTCCTCAGCTGTTCTTCTCTTCTTTCAGGTACATCAGCATCCTGCCAGCCATCCCTGTCACCTTGTACCTCAACCCCCAAGAGGCCTTAGAAGTCCGGCACCCCCAGGAGGCGAATCGCTACCACCCCTTCCTGGCTTCCAGCAGCGGGAAGCTGGATGCTGAAGCTCGGCCTGACCAAGCCTCACCCAAGCTGCAAGGCCACCAAGATGTCACCCTTTACAAGTACGAGAATTCTTCATGTGGTCTCCTGACCGTCCCTGAACTCCTGTGGAGATTTGGGATGCTCTTTGGCTCTTCCCCTGGAGGGAGAAAAAGGAGAACGGGAAGGATTTGTAAAGCTTCCCTGGGAAATTCTGGAGGCTTCAGCACGGGTAGGACATGGAGCTGTTGGAGTGAGTCCAGAGGAGGTCTTGAACGTGATCTGAAGGCTGGAGAACCAATGCTGTGAGGACAGGCTGAGAGAGCTGAGGTTGTTCAGGAGACGAGAAGGCTCTGAGGAGACCTTAGCGCAGCTTCCAGGGCTGAAAGGGGCTCCAGGAAAGCTGGGGAGGGGCTTTTTCTGAGGGTCTGGAGTGATGGGATGAGGAGGGATGGCTTGAAATTGGAAGAAGATTTAGATGAGACATTAGAAAGTAGTTCTTTATGATGAGGGTGAGGAGAACCTGGCCCAGGTTGCCTGGAGAAGCTGTGGCTGCCCCATCCCTGGAGGGGTTGAAGGCCACGTTGGATGTAGTAGTTGTAGAGAGCAGTGAGGTCCCCCCTCAGCCTCCTCTTCTCCAGGTGGATCCACCCCAGGTCCCTCACCTGCTCCTCCTAACCCTTGTTCTCCAGCCCCTCCCCAGCTTTGTTGCTCTTCTCTGGACTTGCTCCAGAGCCTCAACATCCTTCTTATGGTGAGGGGCCCACAACTGACCCCAGGATTCCAGAAGCAGTCTCACCAGCCACGAGGCCAGAGGGAGAAGAACCTCCCTGGCCCTGCTGGGCACCTCTGGGCTGATCCAAGCCAAGATGCCGCTGGCCTTCTTGGCCACCTGGGCCACTGCTGCCTCATGGTCAACCAAACCCCCCAGGTCCTTCTCCTCCAGGCACTTTTCAGCTAGACTTCTCGTAGGCTGGAGCTGCCCAGGGTTGTTGTGCCCCAAGGGACCCAACATTTGGCCTCATTAAACCTCATCCCATTGGTTTCAGCCCAGGGGTCCAGCCTGGTCAGATGCCTCGTCCTATCCCCACAAGCCTTTGAGAACAGCCCCTCCCCAGCTTTCCTGGAGCCCCTTCAGGTACTAGAAGGTCTCCAGAAGGTCTCCTTGGAGCCTTCTCCAGGCTGAACAATCCCAACTCCCTCAGCCTGTCCTCGGACGGGAGGTTCTCCAGCCCTCGCATCATCCTTGGAGCCTCCTCTGGCCCCGTTCCAACAGCTCCATCTCCTCCTTCTGCTGAGGATTCCAGAGGTGGCCCCAACCCTCCAGCTGAGGTGTCCCCAGAGAGGAGCAGAGGGGACAATCCCCTCCCTCCCTGCTGGCCACGCGGCTTTGGATGGAAACCAAGAGGTTTATAAGAGGTTTGGTGGGAATGGTGGAACCACCCCAGGTCCCTCACGTGCTCCTCACAACCTTTGTTCTCCAACCCCTCCCCAGCTTCGTTGCTCTTCTCTGGACTCGCTCCAGAGCCTCAACATCCTTCTTGTGGTGAGGGGCCCACAACTGAACACAGGATTCGAAGAGCGATCTCCCCAGGGCCGAGACCAGAGGGAGAAGAATCTCCCTGGACCATCCTCACGTCTAACGCTTCTCCGATATTTTTTGTTGATGGGTCAGAGGATCTTTTATCTCAACTTGGCTTTGTCTCTGTGTCTCTCTCCCCCCAGAGTGGCAGCTCTGGGCCTGGCGTCGGGCATCATCCTGGTCCTCCTGCTCTTCTGCCTCTACAAGGTCTTCTGCCCCAAGAACTATGGTCAGAACGGGCTCTCGCACAGCAGGAGGAAGAGGGGGGACCTGCCCTGTGACGACTACGGCTACTCCCCACCCGAGACCGAGATCGTCCCCTTGGTTCTCAGGGGGCACCTCATGGTGGGTCAGAGGGACAAGATCCTCCTGAGAAATGTCTTCTGCTGCCTCATGTCTCAGATCTCTCAGACCTTTGAGCAGCTTCCAGGGCTGAAAGGGGCTCTGGGAAAGCTGGGGAGGGACTTTTTCCAAGGGACAAGAGAGGTGGGACAGGAGAAGTGGGACAAGGAGGGTGGCTTTAAATTGAAAGGTGAAGATTTAGATGAGACACTAGGAAGAAATTCTTCATGATGAGTGTGGGGAGACCATGGAACAGGTTGCTCAGAGAAGCTGTGGCTGCCCCATCCCTGGAGGTGTTGAAGGCCACGTTGGATGGAGCTTGGAGCAAACCTGATCCAATGGGAGGTGTCCCTGCCCATCCAGGTTGGAACTGGATGATCTTTGAGGTCCCTTCCAACCCAACCCATTCCATGACTCTATGACGTAAAGTCTGTCATCTCCATGGTTCCTCAGGCCCACACGAGGTGGTTTTCATGGTCAAGAGGTCTTGGTGTGGCTGTGCCTTCAGCTCTGCTTGTTCTTCCTTCTCAGGACATCGAATGTCTTGCCAGTGATGGGATGCTGCTCGTCAGCTGCTGCCTGGTGGGTCAGATCCGCGTGTGGGACGCTCAGACCGGCGACTGCCTCACTGTTATCCCCAAACCCAGGTAACTCCTCACTCTACCAACTCATTTACAGAATCACCAGGTTGGAAAAGACCCACCGGATCATCGGGTCCAACCATTCCCATCAATCACTAACCCATGGCCCTCAGCACCTCGACCACCCGTCCCTTAAACCCCCTCCCTGTTCAGTGCTCAGTGACCCTTCCCGTGAAATATTCTTTCCTGATGTCCATCCTGACCCTCCCCTGGTGGAGCTTGAGGCCATTCCCTCTCGCCCTGTCCCTCGGGAGAAGAGCCCAGCTCCCTCCTCTCCACAACCTCCTCTCAGGGAGTTGGAGAGAGCAATGTGGTCTCCCCTCAGCCTCCTCTTCTCCAGGCTGGTCCCTCCACAATCCTGGTGCAAACCTCTCTGTGGGCAAGAAGCCTCCAAGAGAGGCAGTGGGAGAACTGACCTTTTATTAATGGAACTCTGGAAGGGTTTGGGTTGGAAGAGACCTCAAAGCCCATCCAGTCCCACCCCTCCCACACCTCCCACTGCATCAGGGGCTCCAAGTTCCATCCATCGTGGCCTTCAGCACCTCCAGGGATGGGATCCGGAGGTTCTGGTTGATAGCAAGGTAGAACCATGGAAAGGTTTGGGTTTGAAGGGACCTCAAAGCCCATCCAGTTCCCTCCTTGCATCGGGCCGGGACACCTCCCACCAGGCTCTTCCTCTCTTTCAGGTTGCGAAGAGACAGCAGCGGCATCTTTGATTACCAGGAGAGCTGGGATCACAGTCCGGACGCCAAGCACAGTCTGGACGACTCTTTCGAGAGCAACCACCAGCTGAAGAGGATGCTCAACCCTCCCCAACCTCCTCTTTTCTGCGACCAGCCGGACCTCACGTCTCTCATCGACACCAACTTCTCCGAGCGGGTGAAGGCACCCGAGCCGGAGACGCGACTCCGAGCGGTGGCCGGTCGCCAGAAGGAGGCTGGTTATGACTTCAGCAGCTTGGTTGGGAAGGTCTACGAAGAACACGGCACCTCCAACTGTTTGAACTTGTCCGGCCTCTCGGCTCCACACGGCCAGGCCGCGTTCTGCGTGGGGAGCGGGAGTCCCCGCTCCCGGGGCTGTGGGGCCGAGGAGACGGCCTGTGGCAGCCGCAGAAGGAGCCTCGGAGACGAGACTTTGATGGGATTGGAGAAAGCGTCGCCTCTTCCTTCCTGGGGAGGAGACTTGGAGAGCTCCGTCTGGAGCCTGGAGCTGCAGGGGAACCTGATCGTGGCCGGTCGCAGCAACGGGAAGCTGGAGGTGAGGAACAACCCTGGTTCTCCAGCCCCTTCCCCAGCTCCGTTCCCTTCCCCAGACGTTCTCCAGCCCCTCAAGATCGTTCTTGGAGTGAGGGACCCAAAACTGACCCCAGGATTCGAGGTGTGGCCTCACCAGCACCAAGGGTCACTGCCAGCAGCTCTTTCAGTCTGAAGGAGCTTAACGGTTGCTGTGTTGCTCGCTTGTATCACTGGAAATCGTGCGAAATTTGCAGGAATTCGAGGGGAGAGACACAAGTTTTGAAGCTAATTTTCAGCGGAAATGCCCAGTGAGAGACGTTCAGAATCACCTTAATTTTTCATAGAATCACCAGGTTGGAAGAGACCCATCGGATCATCAAGTCCAACCATTCCTATCAAACACTAAACCACGTCCCTCAGGACCTCGTCTACCTGTGCCTCAAACACCTTGTTCCATTTTTAGAAAACGGAGAATCCTGGAATGGGTTTGGTTGGAAGGGATGGCAAAGCCCATCCAGTTCCAACCCATGTGGTGAGCAGGGACACCTCCCACTGGATCAGGAGCTCCAAGCTCCATCCAAGGTGGCCTTCAACACCTCCAGGGATGGAGCAGCCACCAATTCTCTGGGCAACCTGTTCTAGTTCCTCCCCACCCTCCCAGTGAAGAAATTCCTCCTCCTGTCCAGTCTAACTCTGCCCCTCTCTCCAGTTTATCCCCAATTTCCACCAGTGAGGTCAGAGAGCTGAGAGCTTGGAGGATCGATAACTCCTCAAGGTCTGTTGATCTTCCAAGCAGAATTCACGGCCTGAACCTCTTCTCCTTTTCAGGTCTGGGATGCCATCGAGGGGACCCTCCGGAGCAGTAACGAGGAAGGTCAATCTGGCATCACAGCCCTCGTCTTCCTCAACAACAGGTAATTGCGTTGGTGCTCGGGGATCTCCAGCCGGGAGGAATCATGGGGGAAACCAAGACCTCGGCTCTGTCCCTCCTGGCTCTTCCTTCCCACACGTCCACCTTTCCAATTGGCCTGGTGGAGAATTCCTGGATCCAGATTTGCTCCAGTAGATGCTTCTCCCTCATCCTCTTCTGCAAGGACAGATTGGAGAGTTGGGCTTGTTCGGCCTGGAAGAGAGAAGGTTCTGGGGAGACCTTAGAGCAGCTTCCAGGGCTGAAAGGGGCTCCAGGAAAGCTGGGGAGGAGGTTTTTTCAGAGGGTCTGGAGTGTTGGGATGAGTTGAAATTGGAAGGAGAAGATTTAGATGAGACATTAGGAAGAAACTCTTCATGATGAGGGTGAGGAGAACCTGGCCCGTGATGCCCAGAGAAGCTGTGGCTGCCCCATCCCTGGAGGTGTTGAAGGCCACGTTGGATGGAGCTTGGAACAACCTTGCTCCATTGGGAGGTGTCCCTGCCCAGGGCAGGGGTGGAACTGGATGGGCTTTGAGGTCCCTTCCAACCCAAACCATTCCCTGATTTCTAATCCCCAAACCTCTTTCTCGCTCAGGATTGTCGCTGCTCGCTTGAACGGCTCCTTGGATTTCTTCTCACTGGAGACACACACGTCCTTGAACCACCTGCAGTTCCGAGGTAAACGAGTGCCCAGCCTTGCCCCAAGTCCTGGAGAGCGTTTTACTCCTCCCTCACCACCAACTCCTCCTCCATTCCCTTCTCTGGATGTTCTCCAACCCCTCAAGTTCTTTCTTGGAGTGAAGGACCCAAAACTGAAAAGACCCAAAACTGACCCCAGGATTCGAGCTGTGGCCTCACCAGCACTAAACCCAGAGGGACGATCCCTTTCCTGCTCCTGCTGGCCACCCCAGGGCTGATCAAAGCCAGGATGCTGGTGGCTTCTTGGCCACCTGGGCCACTGCTGCCTCATGTTAAACCACCCCCTCCAGGTCCTTCTCCTCCAGGCAGCTTTTCCCCAAGCCTGAAGCTCCATGGGCTTGTTGTGTGTCCCAAGTGCAGGGCCTGTCACTGAGCCTGGTGGAACCTCATCCCGTTGCTCTCAGCCCTTGGATCCACCTTGTCCAGATCCCTCTGCAGAACCTCCTCCCCCTCCATCTGCTCAGTGCTTCCTCCCAGCTTGATGTCCTCCACGACCTCACTCAGGGCGTCACCCCCACCTCTCCCCACAGGCGCCCCTGGCAGAGGCAGCGTCCCCACCTCCCCCGTGGTCAGCAGCAGCGACGTCATCGTGTGCCAGCAAACCCACACCGTGTCCTGCGCCCACCAGAAGCCCATCACGGCGCTCAAGGCGGCCGCCGGCCGCTTGGTCACCGGCAGCCAGGACCACACGCTGAGGGTGAGTTCTCCTTTGAGCCACCAAGCTGGGGAAGGGGCTGGAGAACAGGCCCTATGAGGAGCGGCTGAGAGAGCTGGGGGGGTTTAGCCTGGAGAGGAGGAGGCTGAGAGGAGACCTCATTGCTCTCTACAACTCCCTGAAAGGAGGTTGTAGAGAGGAGGGAGCTGGGCTCTTCTCCCAAGGGACAGGGGACAGGACAAGAGGGAATGGCCTCAAGCTCCACCAGGGGAGATTTAGGCTAGAGATTAGGAGGAAGTTTTTCACACAGAGGGTCATTGGGCATTGGAACAGGCTGCCCAGGGAGGTGGTCGATTCCCCTTCCCTGGAGGTGTTTAAGGGATGGGTAGATAAGGTCCTGAGGGACATGGGTTAGTGTTTGATAGGAATGGTTGGGCTCGATGATCCGATGGGTCTCTTCCAACCTCGTTGTTCTATGATTCTATGATTCCAGGGGTGGGCGCTCAGCAGTTTGTGGGACACAGGGTTGGGGCAGAGCTGGTGGATCCAGGACAACGTTGGATGAGGTGTAGGAACTGGATGATCTTTAAGGTCCCTTCCAGCTGGAGGCCAGTTCCAAATGGTGTCCCCAGGGCTCAGTGCTGGGTCCAGCCCTGTTCAGTGTCTTTATCAATGACCTGGATGAAGGCATCGAGGGCTCCCTGAGCAAGTTAGGGGGTGACACTGAGCTGGGGGGAAGCTGGATCTGCTGGAGGGTAGGGAGGCTCCAAAGGGATCTGACCAGGCTGGATCCATGAGCTGAGACCAACGGGATGAGGTTTAATGAGGCCAAATGGCAGGTCCTGCCCTTGGGGCACAACAACCCTGGGCAGCTCCAGCCTAGGAGAAGTCTGGCTGGAAAGTGCCTGGAGGAGAAGGACCTGGGGGTGTGAGATCCTTCTGCCTCATGGATCACTTCATGAGGAGCAGGTCCTGGCTTCTGAGGTTCCTCTGTCTTAGTCAGGTAGTTGTTGATGTTGAAGAAGACCCTTAAGATCAGGGAATCACAGAATGGTTTGGAAAAAACCTTTTAGGATTTTAACGGTTTGGGGCTGGAAGAGGAGATTGAGGTGAGATCTTAGGAAGAAGAGGAGGCTCCAAGAAGACCTTGGAGCAGCTTCCAGAACCGAAAGGAGTTCCAGGAAAGCTGGGGAGGGACTTTTTCTGAGGGCCTGGAGTGACAGGATGAGGGGGGGACATGTTGAAATTGGAAGGGGAAGATTTAGATGAGGCATTAGGAAGAAATTCTTCGCGATGAGGGGGGAGAGGAACTGAACAGGTTGCCCAGGGAAACTGTGTCTGCCCCATCCCTGGAGGTGTTGAAGGCCACGTTGGATGGAACTTGGAGCCCCTGATCCAGTGGGAGGTGTCCCCGTGGCAGGGGTGAAACTGGGTGGGCTTTGAGGTGCCTTCGAGCCCAACCCATTCCATGATTCTTGGTTTAGTTGGCCCAATGGGGTTGGGCTGATGGTTGGACTGGATGAGCTTCAGGGTCTTCTCCAGCCTTAACGACTCTCTGATTCTAACGGTGAGGCCGAGGTGGTTTCCCTCCTTGCTCATCTCCCCCTCCTCTGCCCTGCAGGTGTTCCGGCTGGAAGATTCCTGCTGTTTGTTCACGCTGCAGGGTCACTCGGGAGCCATCACGGCCGTCTACATCGACCAGGTGAGGCCAGCTTGGGGCGTCCCAGGAAGAAGGATGTTAAGGCTCTGGAGCAAGTCCAGAGAAGAGCGATGAGGCTGGTGAAGGGGCTGGAGAACAGGCCCTGTGAGGAGCGGCTGAGAGAGCTGGGAGGGGTTAGCCTGGAGAAGAGGAGGCTGAGAGGAGACCTCATTGCTCTCTACAACTACCTGAAGGGAGGTTGTAGAGAGGAGGGAGCTGGGTTCTTCTCCCAAGGAACAGGGGACGGGACAAGAGGGAATGGCCTCAAGCTCCACCAGGGGAGATTTAGGCTGGAGATTAGGAGGAAGTTTTTCACACACAGGGTCACTGGGCATTGGAATAGGCTGCCCAGGGAGGTGGTTGAGTCACCTTCCCTGGAGGTATTTAAGGGACGGGTGGATGAGGTCTTGAGGGACTTGGTTTAGTGTTTGATAGGAATGGTTGGACTCAATGAGCCAATGGGTCTCTTTCAACCTGGTTGTTCTATGATTCTATGACCGTCCCTCAGAGGTGGCTGCTGAGCTGCTGCTTGGGGCCTTGTTGCCATTGACGGGGAGAGGAGTTGATTTGGGCCTCTCTGAGGATTCGCTGGCTGCTTGAACAGCTCATCGTGTGCTAATCCAGCCAAAGCAAACCAAACTCCTGGGGTCAGTTCTGGCCCTTCACTCCAAGAAAGATCTTGAGGGGCCGGAGAATATCTGGAGAAGGGAACGGAGCTGGTGAAGGGGCTGGAGAACAAGGGTTAGGAGGAGCGGCTGAGAGAGCTGAGGGGGTTCAGCCTGGAGAAGAGGAGGCTGAGGGGAGACCTCATTGCTCTCTGCAACTCCCTGAGAGGAGGTTGTGGGGAGGAGGGAGCTGGGCTCTTCTCCCAAGGGACAGGATGAGAGGGAATGACCTCAAAGCGGCACCAGGGTTGGTGCTGAGCAACTGCGGTTCCTGATGTGGTTCTCCCCGTGTTCCTCGCAGACGATGGTGTTAGCGAGCGGAGGCCAGGACGGTGCCATCTGCCTGTGGGACGTGCTGACGGGGAGCAAGGTCAGCCACATGTACGCTCACCGCGGGGACGTCACCTCCCTCACCTGCACCAGCTCCTGCGTCATCAGCAGCGGCTTGGACGACGTCATCAGCATCTGGGATCGCAGCTCGGGGATCAAGCTTTACTCCATCCAGCAGGTTGGGCACCAGGGAGCAACGTTTAAGGGGCCTGTGGTGCTTTGCTGGGTGTTACCAAACACCCAGAATCATAGAATCACCAGGTTGGAAAAGACCCATCGGATCATGGGAGTCCAACCATTCCTATCAAACACTAACCCATGTCCCTCAGCACCTCGTCCACCTGTCCCTTAAACTCCTCCAGGGAAGGGGACTCAACCGCCTCCCTGGGGAGGGAGCGGGATGGGATCTCTGAACACCACACGGTTTGGAAAACATCTTTCCTTCTTCATATTATAAAATCATAGGATGGTTTGAGGTGGAGCTCATCCAGTTCCACCTCTGCCATGGGCAGGGACACCTCCCACTGCATCAGGTTCCTCCGAGCTCCATCCAACGTGGCCTTCAACACCTCCAGGGATGGGGCAGCCACAGCTTCTCTATTCCAGGGCCTCCCCACCCTCCCAGGAGAACATTTCTCCCAAAGATCCCATCTCCATCTCCCCTCTTTCAGCTTCAAACTGCTCCCTTCATCCCCTCCCTGCCCTCCCTCATCCAGAGCCTCTCTCCAGCTCTCCTGGAGTCCCTTTCAGCCCTGGAAGCTGCTCTAAGGTCTCCTTGGAGCCTTCTCCAGGGTGAACAACCCCAACTCTCTCAGCCTGTCCTCTTAGCAGAGTTTTCTCCAGCCCTTGGATCATCTCTGTGGCCTCCTCTAGACTCACTCCAACAGCTCCATCTTTCCTTCTCCAGTGGGAGCTGCGGGAAGCTGGGATCTGCTGGGTGGGAAGGTCTCTGGCCTCATTCCAGCAGCCACCAAGGTTGTGGTCGAAGGGCTGGTTCCATCCCTCCTGCTGCAGGCTCAGGTTCTCTGGTTCTCTCGCAGGAGATGGGCTGCGGGGCCAGCTTGGGCGTCATCTCCGACAACCTCCTGGTGACGGGTGGCCAGGGCTGCGTCTCCTTCTGGGACATCGGCTACGGGGACCTGCTCCAGACCGTCTACCTGGGCAAGAGCAACGAGTCGCAGCCGGCGCGACAGATCCTGGTGCTGGAAAACGCCGCCATCGTCTGCAACTTCGGCAGCGAACTCAGCCTGGTCTACGTGCCCTCCGTGCTCGAGAAGTTGGACTGAGGAGACGGAGAAGAAGGAGGAGGAAGGTGATGGAGCTTGGGTGGAGAAGGCAGGTGGGATGAGGCGCCTTGACCCCTTCTGCAGCTGATGGAAGTGCTGGTGGACCAGGGGTGGCCTTGGAGCAGCAGGGACGATGGTTCCAGCTCTTCGTCCCTGTCTACATTGCCTTCCCTCCTCCTAAAGTGGACTCCTCACCCCATGGTCCATCAGCCCGAGGCCTCCTCGCTCCGGTTCCTGCGATTCCCTGTGGGCTCTGGGGCTCCTGGTGCAGAGGGACACACCAAGGCCGCAGGGATCAGGCTGGAGATGGGAGTCATGTCAAAGGTTGGGGCTCCTGAGCCGGAAGGAGCTGAGATGATCTTGCTCCTGGAGCTGGGAAGCGGTGGTGTTGGGCCAAGCTGCTTCTTCCCCCCTATCCAGGCCCCGGAGAAGATCCCGAGGGCCGAGCTCAGCCAGGAGAGGAGCCACCCGAGGGGCTCGGAGCCCCAGGGAGAAGCCGGGGCTGATCCTTCCCCAGGGCTTGGCCTCCGCGTGCCTTAGAGCAGCCCCTGCCCTATTTATTTATCTGCTGTAAATATTTATTTATTAAGGCAGGAGAGCCCCCAGGCCTGGCTTCCTCTTCCTCCTCCTCCTCTTGGAGGGAGACGAGGCCCTTCTCAGGTTGGCAGTGGGGAAGCAGCCCCTTTTGGGAACAAAGCTCCTTTTGGGGCAGGAGCAGTCGTTAGGGCTGAACCAGGAGAGCCAAGATGGAGCAGTGGGACCCAAGGTCCTGCTGGGGGGCTGGTGGCACCTCCAGGAACCTCCAGGAACCTTGAGGGCTCCTGGAGCTTCACCATCGCGTTCTGGGGCTGGGAAAAGCTCAGCTTCCCCCTCCCCAATTGCACTAGAGGGGCCCGAGCCCCCCCCCCTTCCCCTCCCTGTGGGAGAAGTAGAGAAGGTTGAAGCCTTCTCCGTCACCCTCTGCCCCCAAGGAATCACCCATGAGAGCTGGAGAGTGAGGCCTGGGGAGGGGAGCAAAGAGGCCTTAGTGCTCCTCAGCCTCACCAGGGAAGCTCTGGGTGCTCCTGGGCCTCACCAGGGAAGGCTTGGATGCTCCTGGGCCTCGCCAAGAAAGGTTTGGGTGCTCCTGAGCCTCTGCAAGAAAGCCCTGGGTGCTCCTCGGCCTCCACAGGGAAGCTCTGGGTGCTCCTGAGCCTCACCAGGCAAGGTTTCAGTGCTCCTGGGCCTCCACAGGGAAGGTCTGGACGCCCCCAGGTCTCACCAGGAAAGGTTTGGACACTCCTGGGCCTCCCCAGGGAAGGTTTAGGGGCTCCTCAGCCTCCCCAAGGAAGGACTGGGTGCTCCTAGGCCTCCACAAGGAATCCCTGGGTGCTCCTGGGCCTCACCAGGAAAGGTCTGCGGACTCCTCAGCCTCTGCCTGGAAGCCCTGGGTGCGCCTGGGCCTTCCTGGGGAAGGTTTGGATGCTCCTAAGGCCTCCACGGGGAAGGTTTGGGTACTCCAGGGCCTCACCAAGAAAGCTCTTGGGCCTCCACAGAGAAGGTCTGGGTGCTCCTGGGCCTCCCCAGAGAAGGTTTGGGCAGCCCTGGGCCTCACCAAGAAAGTTCTGGGTGCTCCCGGGCCTCCCCAGAAAGGTTTGGGCGCTCCTAGGCCTCCATGAGGAAGGTTTGGACACTCCTGGGCCTCCATGGGGAAGGTTTGGGTGCTCCAGGGCCTCACCAAGAAAGCTCTGGGTGTTCCTGGGCCTCCACAGAGATGGTTTGGGTGCTCCTAGGCCTCCACAGAGAAGGTTTGGGCACCCCTGGGGGCTCCCCTCGCCTCGGTGGCCTTTGCCCGGCTGTACGCTTTTCTTTCTGTACAGGGGACGTTTGTTTTTGTACCAGCCCGTGTTTTATAAGCCGTACGAGGATGCCG
The DNA here is from genome assembly GCA_033558105.1 of Coccyzus lansbergi. Classification (NCBI taxonomy): domain Eukaryota; kingdom Metazoa; phylum Chordata; class Aves; order Cuculiformes; family Coccyzidae; genus Coccyzus; species Coccyzus lansbergi. The sequence continues at coordinate 70,074 of JAUMJK010001008.1, forward strand.
CTATTAAACAGAACTAACCCGGAGCCTTGGCTGTGGTGTCGCTTTCCCCCAGGAAGATTCCGGAAGGAGCTTTTCTCTGCCCCCGGCTCGCAGCGCACATCAAACTCGCTTTTATTTTAGTAGCAAAGAGCTGGAAAAAGTCCCTTTGGAGCGGAAGGCGGTGGCGAGAAGGGTTTGGGGAGGGTGGGAACCTCCCCTCCCGGGGCTCCTCGTGGTGTTTTGGCGGTGACTCACGTCTTGTTGAGCGTCCAGAGAGGGTCGAGGAGGCTGAGGGGGTCGTCGCTAGGCCGGGGCCCTCGCAGCCCCTCGCCCGTCTGCGCCTGCAGGAAGTTCTGCTTGTTCATCCGCTGCTTCCCCTTGAGGGACGCGTCCAGCGTGAAGGCCTCGGGCGTCAAGGACGCCAGCAGCTCCAGCGAGGAAGAGGAAGGAGCGGCCGGAGGCGCCGCCGGCGGCCGCACCGCAGTCTCCTCGGGGGCTTCGGCTACGTGGTTGCTGCTCTCGGGGTCCCCCGGCGGCTCTGGGGGTGGTGGGGAAGGCTCGGGGACACCGTCCAGGGCAGCGTCGGGGATTGGTGGCGTCACCTCGGCCTCCGTGGAATCGGGTGGTGGGAGGAGAGGATCCGGAGCGCAGGGGTCGTTCCCTGGGGGTTTGATGCTCAGCTTGGCGATGGTGGCTTGGATGGAGCTGATGGGCATGTCGGCGCCCAGGACCAGGTCCTGCGGGTCCTGCTGGAGGCAGAGCTGGAGCGGAGACCTCCCGTCAGAGCCGCCGATGAGGCCGAGAGCCCCCCACCCAGAGCCCAGACTCACCTTGGCGGAGGAGGCGGCTGGGGCCTTGGGGACAGCCGGGACGCCCACCCCGTGGCGAAGCAGCAGCTGCTCCGCGTGCAGCAGCACCGACTCGAAGCAGAAACGGAGGTGCAGCTGCCGGAGGAGAGAATGTCAGCGGAGAGGGAAGGGGAAAGGAAAGGAGGAGGAGAGGGAAGGGGAAAAGGAGGAGGAGGAGAGGGAAGGGGAAAAGGAGGAGGAGGAGAGGGAAGGGGAAAGGAGGAGGAGGAGAGGGAAGGGGAAAGGAGGAGGAGGAGAGGGAAGGGGAAAGGAGGAGGAGGAGAGGGAAGGGGAAAGGAGGAGGAGGAGAGGGAAGGGGAAAGGAGGAGGAGGAGAGGGAAGGGGAAAGGAGGAGGAGGAGAGGGAAGGGGAAAGGAGGAGGAGGAGAGGGAGAGAAGATGGGAAAGAGAAGAAGGGGAAAGAAGGAGGGAGAGAAGATGGGAAAGAGGAAGGGGAAGGAAGAGAGAAAACGACAAAGGAAGGGGAGGAAGAGAGAGGAAGAGAGAAGGGGAGAATGGGGGAGAACACAAGAGGGGCAGAAGGGGAAAGGAAGGAGAAAAGAGAAAGGAGAAGGACGGAAAGGGAAAGATGCAGGAAGGGAGGATGCGAGAAGGGAGGAAGAGAATGAAGGACGCGAGAAGGAAAGGGAAAGGGGGAAAGGGGGAAAGGGGGAAAGGGGGAAAGGGGGAAAGGGGGAAAGGGGGAAAGGGGGAAAGGGGGAAAGGGGGAAAGGGGGAAAGGGGGAAAGGGGGAAAGGACAGAGCAAAAGCAAGAAGAAAACAGAAATGAAATGGAAAGGGAAGGGAGGGAAAGAGAAGGGAGGGAAAGGAAGAGGATCCCCTGCCTCACCTTCTCCTGCAGCATGTGCTTGCGCTGCTGCCGCAGGCGCCGGACCAGCCTGGCCAGGTCGGGGAGCCCGTTGCCGGCCTCCAGCTCCTGGACGGCCGCGTAGAGCAGGCAGAAGGCACCGGTGCGGCCCACGCCGGAGCTGTGAGAAACACCCCTGGGCGTGAGAGGGACCCTGGGGACAAAGCGGGGGACCCCCAGAGCCCCCAGGGATCCGATCGCCCACCTCTGGCCCTGCTCACCTGCAGTGAACCACGACAGGCGTGTGGAGCGGGCGCTGGTGCAGGTAGTGGCCGTGGACCTCTTGGATGAAGCGGAGGAGGCTCGTCTTGCTGTCAGGGAGACCTCTGGGGAGGGAAAAACAAGGATTGAAGGGTCGGGAGACACCGATTTCAGCTGGAAAAGAATTTGGAGATCGAGTCCAACCCTCACTGACCCAGAGCCCCGAGCTCCTCATCTCCCCATCTTTTAAGCCCCTCCAGGGATGGAGACTCCACCACCTCCTGGGCAGCCTCAGAACTCTTTCCATGAAGGAATTTCTCCTGCTGGACAAGCTGAACTTGCCCTGGTGCAGCTTAAGGCCACACTTTTTCTCAGCTTAATCCCTTGGGAGAAGAGCCCAGCTCCCACCTCACCACAACCTCCTCTCCAGGAGCTGCAGAGAGCAATGAGGTCTCCCCTCAGCCTCCTCTTCTCCAGGTTAAACACCCCCAGGTCATAAAATCATGGACTTGTAGAACCAGTTGGTTTGAAAAGACCTTCGGGATCTTCGAGTCCAACCATCCCTGTCCATGACTAAACCAGATCTGGGCACCTCATCTCCTTTGGCTTTTAAACCCCTCCAGGCTAACCAGTCCCAGGTCCCTCACCGGCTCCTCCTAACTCTTGTTCTCCAGATCCTTCCCCAACTCCTTCTCCAGACGTTCTCCAGCCCCTAAAGGTCCTTCTAGGAGTGAGGGACCCAACACTGACCCCAGGATTTGAGATGTGGCCTCACCAGCACCAAGTCCATGGGGACAATCCTTTCCCTGCTCCTAGTGGCCACCCCAGGGCTGATCCAAGCCAAGATGCCCTTGGCCTTCTCGGCCACCTGGGCCACTGTTGCCTCATGGTCAACCAACCCCCCCCAGCTCCTTCTCCTCCAGGCAGTTACCAGCAGCTCTTCCCCAGTCCTGGAGCTGCTCAGGGTTGTCCCATCTCAGCCCAAGCTGTCCCCTCCCACCCCAAGTCCCCGGATGTCCCCACTCAGCTGAGAGGTCCCCGAGGGGCCTCGGTTGCCGTACAGCTCCGGCCAGGAGGTGAACTGGAGATGGACCACGGTGCGTTTGAGGCTCTGGTCGCGGTACTGGAGGGTGATCATCCTCTCCACATGGGTGGGAGCCACCTTCAGGCTGGTGAGGACCAGGGTGATGGGTCCCTGCACCAGGGGTTGGCCTCGCTCCGAGGGGAAGTAGCGCAGCACCTTCTGCTGCCGGGAGGGAACGGGGAACACCGTGAGGAGACCCCTTTCCATGAAAAAATGTTTGCTCATATCCAATGTAGTCCTCGCCTGGTGGAGCTTGAGGCCATCTCCTCATGTCCTGTCACCTGTTCCTCAGGAGAAGAGCCCAGCTCCCTCCTCTCCACAACCTCCTCTCAGGGAGTTGCAGAGAGCGATGAGGTCTCCCCTCAGCCTCCTCTTCTCCAGGCTGAACCCCTCCCAGGTCATAAAATCATGGACTCATAGAATCATTTAGCTGGAAAAGACCTTTGAGATCATCGAGTCCAAACATCCCCGTCCACTGCTAACCAGATCTGAGCACCTCATCTCCTCATCTTTCAAACCCCTCCAGGGATGGAGACTCCACCACCTCCTGGGCAGCTTCTGCCAGGGCTTCACCACTCTTTCCATGAAGAAATTTCTCCTGCTGTCCAATTGGAACCTGCCCTGGAGTGGTTTGAGGTCATTCCCTCTCATCCCATCCCTTGTTCTTTGGGAGAAGAGCCCAGCACCCACCTCACCACAACCTCCTTTCCAGGAGCTGCAGAGAGCGATGAGGTCTCCCCTCACCCTCCTCTTCTCCAGGATAAACAGCCCCAGGTCCCTCAGCTGCTCCTCACAACCTTTGTTCTCCAGCCCCTTCCCCAACTCCATTCCCTTCTCCAGACGTTCTCCAACCCCTCAAGGTCTTTCTTGGAATGAGGGACTCACAACTGACACCAGGATTCGAGGAGCAGTCTCACCAGGGCTGAGGCCAGAGGGAGAAGAACCTCCCTGGCCCTGCTGGCCACACCGGTTCTCATCCAAGCCAAGATGCCCTTGGCCTTCTTGGCCACCTGGGCCACCGCTGGCTCCCGTTCCCTCCCCTCCAAGCCCTTCCCAGCCCCATTTACCCCCCGCAAGCTCCACCTTGTCGAGCTCCTGCTCCGACACCAACATGACGACGACGGAGACCTTCTGCTCGTAGATCATGAGCCAGAAGTCGGCGGCCGTGCCCAGCAGGGGGGCCTGGGTGGCGATGAGGCTGGGACAATAGGGCGAGAGGTCCTCCACGCGGCTGGCGTTGATGTAGTCGTCCTTCCCCGAGCAGAGCACCACCCGGTTGCGGTCGTAGGGCATGATGTCCTGGTGCCGGTTCTTCATGGAGTAGCAGCGAGCGATGGCGATGGAGAGTTGCCGGGCGTCTCGCTCTTGAGCGTCTTGGAGCTCCTTCCAGATGGCGTCCAACTGGCTGGAGCCGTTAGGCCCTGGATCCTCTAATCGCTCCACGAGTCCTCGGAAGCGCTCGAGCTCCGACAACAGGCGCTGGACGCGTTCCGGCTTCTCGTAAGGATCTTTCTCAATGAGCTGCACGGCCTTGGGTTTCAGCCCCTCCTTGGCGTCGGCCTTGGTGGGTTGGAGCAGCGGTTGCCCCACGGCCGCTTTGGAGCCGCCATGTTGGCTCTCGGGGCTGGAGGAGAGGAGGTCGTCGGTGGACGAGCTCTGACGCTGGAAGGAGGCCTCGCTCGGGGCGGGCGAAGGCCTCGGGGCCACGTTGCCCATGGGTAACGCCGGTGGCGGTGCCGGCGAGGGGACCAGAGGCCCTCGGACGCCCACGGCGCCTGGAATTTGGTTCAACGCGGGACTCGGAGACGGAGGGACGTGGTGGGGACCGGCCTGGTTGGCGGGAGCGGGTCCCAAGGCCACGGTGCCGAAGGGCAGAGCTGGGGTGGTGACCGGCACCGGCTGCCGCGTCCCGAGCGCCACTGCGGGGCCGCTGGGGCCGGGAGGGGCAAAGGCGAGGGGAGCGGCGCCGCGGGCCTGGTCCTGGTAGAGCTGCGGCGCCGCGAAGCCTTGATGGGGAAACTGAGGCTGGAAAGGGAGCGGAGCCCGAGTGGGAGGCAGGAACGGGGCCTGGAGCTCGACGCCTGGTTGGAGTTGTGTGGTGGTGGCGGCGAACGCCGGAGGGAAAGGCCTCGGAGCCGCCGGCGGGAAGGCCTGGAGCACAGGTTGGTTGTACGGGAAGGGGCTGGTGGGGCGCGGCGGAGCCAGAAAGGGGCGCGGTGGTGCTGTGCAGCTGGAAATGGGAGCTTGGCCACTGTCCAGCGTGGCCGGAGCCACCCGCGGGGCCACCTCGGCGGCAACCACAGGTCCCACGGCTATGTGTTGCGGCGAGGAACGTGCCGGAGGCGCCAAGGGAGCCATGTAGGCCGCGCCGGGGGGTGCCGGGGCCTGTAGAACCGTGGGGGCAGCGCCGGAGAAGACTTGGGGAGCGGCAGGTGAAGAAGGACGAGGAATCATGGTTGGTTGTGGTGGCAGGAGAGGACCTGGAGGTGTCGGCAGCCGGTACGGAGTGGGAAGAGCCGGTGAGGGCGGGAAGCGAGCAGCAGGGAAGGGCCTGGCGAGCGGCATGAAGGGCTCTGGGGGTGGCATCTGCGGCGTCAGGCCGGGCAAGCGGGAGAGGTGGCCGGCGAGGACGTCGGGGGGCAAGCTCCGCAGCTCCTCGGGCAGATCCGATAGCACCAAGGATGCCAGTGAGGGCAAATCAACCGAATCCGGCAAGGCCGAGGGCTCCAGCTCCGGAAGCTTGGGTTTGGGGGCCGTGGGCCGAGGGGGAGGCTGCTTCTTCATCTCCCTGCAAGGAGGAACCAACAGGAGAGGGTGGGGATGAACATCAACCTGACGGGCGGCAGGAGGTCCTCATGGGGCTGGCTCAGCAACCTTGGTGGACTCTGGGAAAGTCCACACGGGGCTGCCCCATCACCCTTTTCACAGAATCACCAGGTTGGAAGAGACCCACCGGATCATCGAGCCCAACCATTCCCATCAATCACTGACCCATGTCCCTCAGCACTTCATTCACACATCTCCTAAACCGCTCCAGGGAAAGGGACTCAACCCCCTCCATGGGCAGCCTGTGCCAGGGACCAATCACCCTTTCCGGGAAATGTTTTTTCCTGCTGTCCAGCCTGACCCTCCCCTGGTGGAGCTTGAGGCCATTCCCTCTCATCCTGTCCCTTGGGAGAAGAGCCCAGCTCCCTCCTCTCCACAACCTCCTCTCAGGGAGTTGCGCAGAGCAATGAGGTCTCCTCTCAGCCTCCTCTTCTCCAGGCTGAACCCCCTCAGCTCTCTCACCTGCTCCTCCTAACCCTTGTTCTCCAGCCCCTTCACCAGCTTCGTTGTTCTTCTCTGAAGAACCTCTCTCCAGAGCCTCAACATCCTCCTTGGATGGGTCCATATGGGGCCGCTCACCACCCTTTTTGGATACCAGGAGGTTGACCCAGGGTTCTCCACTACTCCCTTGGACACCAGGAGGTCCACATGTGTCTTTCCACCACCCTTTTTGGACATCGCTAGTCCACATGGAGCTGCTTATCACCACTTTTGGACACCAGGAGGTTCACACGGGGCTTTCCACCACCTTTTTTGGACACCGGAGGTCCATATGGGGCTGCACACCACCCTTTTTTGGACACCAGGAGGTCCACACGGGGCTTTCCACCACCTTTTTTGGACACCAGGAGGTCCACACAGGGCTTTCCACCACCCTTTTTGGACACCAGGAGGTCCACATGTGGCTTTCCACCACGTTCTTGGACACTGGAGGTCCACGTGGGCCTGCTCATCGCCCTTTTTGGACACCGGGAGGTTCACCAGGGTTCTCCACTACTCCCTTGGACACCAGGAGGCCCTCACCTCCCACCCCCAGCAGCCCCCAAAGGTGCCTCCTCGTCCCCGGAGCTGCAGCGAGCAGGGCCCTGGTCCCACCTCTCCCTCTCCACCTCCTCCCTCAACATCTCCACGTCGGCCACCACCACCTACTTCTCCAAGACGCTCTGCCTGGTGGCCTCGGCGGCTTGGCAGGCAGCCCGGGCCTTCTCCAGCAGTTTGGCCGCTTTGGCCTCCAAGTCAGTGTAAAAGTCCTTCCCCTCCTGCGACTTCTTCATCAGGTCCTCGTAGGCTTCGTAGGAGGCCACCAAGGTCTGGACGGTGCTGTTCCACCTGGGAAGACGATGGAATCATTGAAGGGTTTGGGTTGGAAACGACCTTGAAAGACTCATCCTTGCAGGAGCTTGAACATCATCAACCTTCAGGCTGCTCGGAGCTTCATCCAACCCAACCTCCCACATCCCCAGGGAGGGAACACCAGGCCCGAGGCGGTTGTCCTCGCGCCCAGGACCTGAAGAAGGCACCACTACCCACCTGAGATGGACACTGGGTGCAGGACAAAGCCATCAGTGGTTTGACACAACGAGGGACAGGAGGGAGAGGGCAGAAGTGACCTCACGCCTCTCCACTGGGTGGGAAAGGGTTGTCCCCATGCACCCAACCCCTAGGAAGTGTCCCTCCTGCTTCTTTGACGATGGTTAAGCTTGGAGAAGACTCACTTGTGCTCCACCTCGGCCAGGGCCTTGCGCACGGCGGCGTATTTGACGTTGGCGTCGGTGAGGGCCTTCAGGATGTTCTCCTGGGCGGCCAGGTTCTGCTCCAGGTAGACCTTGATCTGGTCGTACTTCTTGAGCTGCTCCTCAAAGAGTTTCTGAGGGGAGAAGAGGAGGATGGTGGCACCTCCAGGGATGGAGAATCCACCACCTCCTCCTGGGCAGTTCCTACCAGAGCTTCACTGCTCTTTCCATGAAGAACGTTCTCCTAGGATTCAACCTAAAGCCCTTGGTGCAGCTTGAGGTCATCTCCTCTCATCCCATCCCTTGTTCCTTGGGAGAAGAGCCCAGCACCCACCTCACCACAACCTCCTCTCCAGGAGCTGCAGAGAGCGATGAGGTCTCCCCCTCAGCCTCCTCTTCTCCAGGCTCAGCAACCCCAAGGTCCTCAACCACCTCTCCCAACCCTTGTTCTCCAGCCCCTTTTCCAGCTCCATTCCCTTCTCCAGACGTTCTCCAGCCCCTCAAGGTCTTTCTTGGAGGGAGGGACCCACAACTGACCCCAGGATTCGAGCTGTGGCATCACCAGCACCAAGCCCAGAGGGACAATCCCTTCCCTGCTCCTGGTGGCCACCCCAGGGCTGCTCCAGCCCCTTCCCCAGCTCCGCTCTCCAAGCTGAGGGAGACATTGGGATGGGGCCATGTCCCTAACTGGGTCATGTGACGTTCAAACCTTCATCTCGGAGCGGTCGGTGGTGACCAAGGACGTGGTGATATCGTCCTTCTGGATCATCTCGCGCAGCTGCTGCTCCAGCGACATCCGCTGGTCCCTCATCTCCTGCACCTTGGCCAGGATTCGCTTCAGGTTCTGCAGGACCTGCTTGTCGTCTGTGAGACAGAGAAGGTTGAGAGGTCGGGATGGATCCCACCAAGCCGGGAAGAACCTTCCTGGCCTCCAAACCCCTCACGGGGACACACATGGTGGTGTCTTCAGCGAGATAGGGAAGATTGAGAGGTTGGGATGGATCCCACCAAGCATAGAAGAACCTTCCTGCTCTCCAACTCCCCCACGGGGACCCACGTGGTGGTGTCTTCATTGAGATAGGGAAGGTTGAAAGGTCAGGATGGATCCCACCAAGCACAGAAGAACCTTCCTGGCCTCTGCAAGCTAACAGGGACCCACATGGTGGTGTCTTCAGCGAGATAGGGAAGGTTGAGAGGTCAGGATGGATCCCACCAAGCTGGGAAGAACCTTCCTGGCCTCTGCAAGCTCACAGGGGCCCACATGGTGGTGAGGAACCACCTGGAGGTAACACCAGGAACCCTCCTGGACAGTCTCTGTCCATCAGGACCTCATCACGTGTGGTTTCTGGAGGAACAAGGATCTCATCGCATGTGGTTTTTGGAGGAACAAGGCCTCACGCTGGCTCGAAATGGACCACGTGGCTACCAAGCCAAGGTGGCCACCACCAGGAGAGTGTTGGGAGAGGGAAGACGATGTGGTGAGGAAGGAGATGGGCCTACCAAGAGCGCAGAACCTCTCACCTTCGGTCAAGGAGGGCGAAGGCAGAGCGGCTCGGACCTGCTCGAGGGGCCCACTGAGCAGGCGGAGGTTGCCGATGTGGAGGTTCATGGCTTTGTGGAGCTCGGTGTTGGTGAAACTGGCCTTCTCGTGGACCTCCATGTACTTGGAACACTCCTTGCTGACCTCGGCCAGCGCCGGGGATGGCGAAGGCGGCGGTGGAGACCCCTGGGATGGCGGGAGCTTCCCCAGCAGCTCCTGAAGCTTCCGCTCCTCCGCTTCGTCCTCCTCAAGGAGGTCTCGGATCTCCTTCAGGGAAGCTTCGACGTCGGTGAAGACCCCGGAGAGGACTGGAGGGGAGAAAGAGAGACAGGGAAGGGTTGAAGCATCATCTGAAACAAGTTCTCCAGGTTTCACAGAATCATAGAACCACCAGGTTGGAGAAGACCAAGATTCTCTTCCTCTGCTCTGCTCTGGTGAGACCCAACTTGGAGTCATGGATCAAGTTCAGGAAGCTCCAACATAAGGAGGAGATGGAGCTGTTGGAACAGGCCCAGAGGAGGTCACGGAGATGATCTGAGGGCTGGAAAACCTCTGCTCTCAGGACAGGTTTGGAGTTGGGGTGGTTCAGCCTGGAATAGAGAAGCTCCAAGGAGAGCCTAGAGCAGCTTCCAGGACTGAAAGGGGCTCCAGGAAAGCTGGGGAGGGACTTCTTCCAAGGGCCTGGAGGGACAGGACAAGGGGGAAGAGCTTGAAATTGGAAGGAGAAGATTTAGATTAGATCTTAGGAAGAGATTCTTCATGATGAGGGTGAGGAGAACCTGGCCCAGGTTGCCTGGAGAAGCTGTGGCTGCCCCATCCCTGGAGGTGTTGAAGGCCACGTTGGATGGGGTTTGGAGCCCCTGATCCAGTGGGAGGTGTCCCTGTTCACAGCAGGAGGTTGGAACTGGATGATCTTTGAGTTCCTTCCAACCCAACCCATTCCATGATCATCTCCCACCTCCGGCCAAAAGATCAAACCACTGTGGCATCCAGGACTTTCTCTCAGGAAAGGATGAATGGTGGGAGCAGCCCAGATGTTTCTCCTGGTTGTCCTCACCCTGCATGGACTGGACGAGGTTCTTGACGGTGTCGGGACGGACGCTGAGGGCAGCGCATTTCTCCATCAGGATGGGGGGAATGTGGTTGTAGACGTCCAGGTTGTCCACGGTCTCCGGGTCCAGCTGCATGGAGTCCATGAATTGGCTACAGGCAAGAGAAGGGAGGCCCTGAGAGGTGGGAAAGTCTCCTCCAAACCAAACCCAACCCAAGGAGGTAACGTCATCTCCTGAGACCTGGGCAAGGCCCCAGGGTGAAGCTGTGGACCAGCAGCCACCCGGAGATGGAGTTTGCCCCAAAACTTGGACTTGAGAGGAACAGATGAGGGAAACACGGAGGGGACAACTCCTCCTGGTAAAGGAGGAATCCACTCCTCCAGCAGGAGGAACTTCTCAGGGCCCCGTTCAGGCTCTCACGTACTCCAAGACTTCGTTCTTGGCTTCGATCTTGGCCATCACGTCTCTGAGCAGCTTGGCCTTCTCCTCGCTGCGAGACAGGAGAAGAAAAAGCTTTTAGTGAGGAAACCTCCAGCGGAAACCACCAGCGCTTCAAGCCGGAGCCTGGAACATCTTCAGATCTTCTGTGGGAGGGAGGTGGCTCCAGCTACCAGGAGAGACGCTGGGCACGAGGAGGATTTGGGGACATTTAGGAAGGGTGGTGGCTCCGTTGTGGAGCTGGTTCCATCCACTCAAGTTCCTCTCAGGCTGCGGAGAGGCCGAGCGGGGACAGGGGCTCCTTGTTGAGTTTGGGGCTGGAGATCTTCACCCAGAACCACTCCCACCCGTGTCGCAGCTCAGGACAAACCTGTACAGGGAGGAGGCCTCGTGCGCAGCCATCGGCACCAGTTTGGCAAATATATCGGGGCCGGTGACCGCCGGATCCGTGGGGTTGACAGGAAGAGCTTTCACCAACGGAGCACCTGGGGGTGAACACAAAACACATGCCTGGAACCTCCACAGGGAGCAGATTGGTCCCCAAACGGGTCCTCCTGCTCAACATCTTCATCCTGGCAGGTCCCAAAAGTTTGGGGGTGACACTGAGCCGGGGGGAAGATGGATCTGCTGGAGGGTCAGCAGGTTCCAAAGGGATCTGACCAGGCTGGATCCATGAGCTGAGACCAACGGGATGAGGTTTAAGGAGGCCAAATGTTGGGTCCTGCCCTTGGGGCACAACAACCCTGGGCAGCTCCAGCCTAGGAGAAGTCTGGCTGGAAAGCACCTGGAGGAGAAGGAGCTGGGGAGGTTGGTTGACCATGAGGTAACAGTGGCCCAGGTGGCCAAGAAGGCCAGTGGCATCTTGGCTTGGGTGAGAAGTGGCGTGGCCAGCAGGGCCAGGGAGGTTATTCTCCCTCTGGCCTCGGCCCTGGTGAGACTGCTCCTTGAATCCTGGGGTCAGTTGTGGGTCACTCACCACCAGAAGGATGTTGAGGGGCTGGAGAACATCTGGAGAAGAGCAATGAAGCTGGGAAGGGGCTGGAGAACAAGGGTTGTGAGGAGCAGCTAAGGGACCTGGGGCTGTTTATCCTGGAGAAGAGAAGGCTGAGGGGAGACCTCATTGCTCCCTCCAACTCCCTGAGAGGAGGTTGTGGAGAGGAGGGAGCTGGGCTCTTCTCCCAAGGGACAGGGGACAGGATGAGAGGAAATGGCCTCAAGCTCCACCAGGCTGGACATCAGGAAGAATTTCTTCCTGGAAAGGGCGATTGTTCCCTGGCAGAGGCTGCCCAGGGAGGGGGTTGAGTCCCCTTCCCTGGAGAGGTTTAAGGGACGGGTGGATGAGGTGCTGAGGGATATGGGTTAGTGACTGATGGGAATGGTTGGACTCGATCCAGTGGGTCTTTTCCAACCTGGTGATTCTGTAATCCCAGGAAAGCACAAAGCCCCATGGCTCACAGAGCACTGTGACCCCACCTCATGTCCCTCTCTGTCCCATCTCCTGTCCTCACCTTTCACAGACTGCAGGGTGTCCAGTGCAGGGACAGCTTCATGGTAGATGAAGTCATTGTCTTTCTTGGCCGAGTTGTACCTAGAAACGACGAGAATCATCACATCGGTGAGTAGCAGATGGCAATCCCGGCTCCCCAGGCTCCTTCCCAGTGGGATCCGGCCTGGAAGCTCTTGCGTTTGGTGCAACTTCCATGCAGCCACACATCCCCAGAGCACCAGGTAGCACAGGGGACATCAGAGACACTCCCTGGGCTGCTCTGGTCACTGGGCAAGGGACTCACTTGCCACCGATCACGTCCATGGCAAATCTCAAGGCTTCCTGGACGGTTTCGGGCTGGCCCTGTAGGAACGAGAGGACGTGAGCGCAGGAAGGGAAGAGGAGCTGCTATCCTAGCCCCACCATGAGCAGCTTGGAGCCAGCAGCAACATCTCCAAGTATGAACGGAGATCACAGAATCCTAGAATCACCAGGATGGATCACCAGGCTGATCCAAGCCAAGATGCCCTTGGCCTTCTTGGCCACCTGGGCCACTGCTGCCTCACGTTCAACCAACCCCCTCCAGGTCCTTCTCCTCCAGGAACTTTCCAGTCAGACTTCTCCTAGGCTGGAGCTGCCCAGGGTTGTTGTGCCCCAAGGGCAGGACCTGCCCTTTGGCTTTGTTAAACCTCATCCTGTTGGTCTCAGCTCATGGATCCAGCCTGGTCAGATCCCTCAGGAGAACCTCAAAACCCTCCAGCAGATGGAGCTTCCACCCAGCTCAGGGTCACCCCCAAACTTGCTCAGGGTGCCCTCGATGCCTTCACCGAGGTCCTTGCTAGCACTCAAGATCACCCTTTCCATGACGTTCCCTGGCCCCAAACCCTCCGTGTCCTGGGTTTCCTGAACCAACACCATGAGCACCTACCAAGGCGACAGGGCCAAGTGGTGCAGGCCCCACAGCTCTTCCAGAGCTGCCCACACGCTCCTCAATCAACAAAACCAACCCAAAAGCTGCTAAAGGCCTCGTAGACCAAGCAGCCAGGAGCTCCCAGAGTTTTGAGCTTGGTTGGATGTCCCAGAGAGAAGCAGAGAGATGTGCTGGGAAGCCAAAAAAGCTTTTCCAACCTACTGAACGGCAAGGAAAGCTCGGAAGCAGACACCAAATCTCAATTCCCAGTCTGGCATCCCAGTATAATCCCTCTAAAAACCCAGTTCCCATGACCAGCTGGAGAAGGGACGCACCTTCGCTAGCTTGATAGCTTCGTTGAGTTTATCCAGAGCACTCTGGAAGTAGACGACCTGCAAAGAGACCGGGAATTAGGGCTGGCAGAGAAGTGGGTTCCCAGACCACCCCTAGTCCCCAAAGGCCACAGCTTCCTATGATGAAACTTCCCAAGAACACATCCTCGGGGTGCGACAAACTCTTCCACGTCCCAATCGCACCAAGCCAGGACCCCAAACTTACCCTTTCCCCAAACTTCTGCTGCTCCTCGGCCTGTTTTCCCATGTGGAGCTGCAAGAGAAAAGGGCATCAGCAGTGTTGGAGCTTCCTAACTCAAAGGCGAACTTGGGAAGGAGCAAGAAAACCCCCTCCAGACACCGGGAGGTCCAGAGGAAGACACCCACCACCAGCTAGAGCCCATCTCGTGGGTGTGTTGTGCCAAAAGGTGCTCAAAGGCGCAAAAAAGATGGAAACAAAGGCCTAAGACCCCCCCCAACAACCCCAACTTGCTTACATGGGCCACGGCAGCGAAATAATAGATCTTCATCTGAACCAGCTTCTTCCAGTCCTTCTGGATCTTTCCCAGTAAGGAGGCCGTCTCTGTGTTTTCCAGCGCCCGGCAGGCCTCTTTGTAGTAATCGACCACCTAAAGAGAGCGGAGTGAGGGCCTGGAAAGAGCTCGGAAAGCTGGATCCAAGGTGGAACCAAGAAGAGAAATGGAAAGGAGGATTCGCCGGCATCAGGAGCCTCAGGAGAGCAAAACAAGCGAGGAGGAAGCCAAGGAGTGTTGGGAGGGAGCTAGGGATGAGCGAGAGCACCACGATGGATCCTCCCCACGTGGAGTTAGAACCATGGAAGGGGTTTGGGTTGGAAAGGACCTCAATGACCATCCAGTTCCAACTCCTGCCATGGGCAGGGACACCTCCCACTGGATCAGGGGCTCCAAGCTCCATCCAACGTGGCCTTCAACACCTCCAGCGATGGGGCAGACACAGCTCCTCCTGTTCCAGCTCCACCTCACCCTCATCCTGAAGAAATTCCTCCTCCTGTCCAGTCTAACTCTGCCCTTCTCCAGTTTGTCCCCGTTGCCCCTCATCCTGTCCCCACAAGCCTTTGGGAACAGCCCCTCCACAGCTTTCCTGGAGACTCTTCAGGGTCTTGAAGGTCTCTCTAAGGTCTCCTCAGAACCTTCTCTTCTCCTGAACAAGCCCAACTCTCTCAGCCTGTCCTCATACGGGAGGTTCTCCAGCCCTCGCATCATCCTTGGAGCCTCCTCTGGCCCCGTTCCCACAGCACCATCTCCTTCTCCTGCTGAGGATTCCAGAGCTGGGCTCAACCCTCCAGCTGAGGTGTCCCCAGAGGGGAGTAGAGGGGACAATCCCCTCCCTCCCCGCTGGCCACGCGGCTTTGGATGCAGCCCAGGACACAGGGGGGTTCATCTTGAGGTCATGTGGAGCTTCTTTCCCTCAGCCCCCCCAAGTCCTTCTCCTCAAGGTTTCTCTCCAGCCCATCATCCCTCAGCCCGGAATGAACGCGGGGATTGCCCCGATCCAAGTGCAGGACCTTGGCCTGGTTGAACCCCCTGATGTTCTCCCAGCTCCACCTCTCCAGCTTCCCCAGCTCCCCCTGGATGACTTCCCACCCCTCTGGAGTATCTCACCTTCTCCTTTGAGGACCTAGTGGTTGGTTTCAACCAGCCACATCCTGCCCTGGAGCTCACCTGGGCGCTGATCCGAGCCACCAGGAAACTCTTCCTATTGTCCAGCATGGACTTCTCCAGGAGACACTCCTGCGCTTGACCCTGCCGAAGGCAAGAAGGGAATGACTCGTTCTCCCTTAAAACTTGGAAACTCTTTTTGTATCCATGCCAACCCCAGGCCCCTTTCTTGAGGGGTCAGCAGAGAACAGTGACCATGAACTCCTAGGTCCAAACATGTGGGGACAGGAACAGCAGCCCAGAACCCTCCATCTCAAAACCTCTTTCCCACCTGGATCCCTCCACCAGCCACAGTGGGCACTGGGGTCCTGCCTTGCCCATCTCCAAGCCCTTCATCCAGGAGCACCCAAGGACCCCAAGGCCGCTCTCCCAACCCAGAGGTTAGAGAATCAGAGAAACACCAGGTCGGAAGAGACGAACCGGATCACCAAGTCCAACCATTCCCATCAATCACTAACCCATGGCCCTCAGCATCTCATCCACCCGTCCCTTAAACCCCTCCAGGGAAGGGGACTCAACCCCCTCCCTGGTCAGACTCTGCCAGGGCCTAAAGAACCTTCCAGGGAAGAAGTTCTTCCTGATGTCTGGCCTGACCCTCCCCTGGTGGAGCTTGAGGTCATTCCCTCTCGTCCTGTCCCCTGTCCCTGGGGAGAAGAGCCCAGCTCCCTCCTCCCCACATCCTCCTCTCAGGGAGTTGCAGAGAGCAATGAGGTCTCCCCTCAGCCTCCTCTTCTCCAAGATAAACACACCCAGTTCCTCAGCTGCTCCTCACAACCCTTGTTCTCCAGCCCCCTCCTCAGCTTCGTTCCCTTCTCCAGACGTTCTCCAGCCCCTCAAGGTCTTTCTTGGAGTGAGGGATCCAGAACTGACCCCAGGATTCCAGGAGCAGTCTCACCACAGTCAAGGTCAGAGGGAGAAGAACCTCCCTGGCCCTGCTGGTCACGCCCGTTCTCATCCAAGCCAAGATGACTTTGGCCTTCTTGGCCACCTGGGCCACTGCTGCCTCATGCTCAACCATCCCCCTCAGGTCCTTCTCCTCCAGGCACTTTCCAGTCAGACTTCTCCTAGGCTGGAGCTGCCCAGGGTTCTTGTGCTCCAAGGGCAGGACCCGCCCTTTGGCCTCATTAAACCTCATCCCATTGCTCTCAGCTCAAGGATCCAGCCTGGTCAGATCCCTTAGGAGCCTCCCGACCCTCCAGCAGATGTAGCTTCTACCCAGCTCAGTGTCACCCCCAAACTTGCTCAGAGTGCCCTCGATGCCCTCATCCAGGTCATTGATAAAGACACTGAGCAGGGCTGGACCCAGCCCTGAGCCCTGGGGGCACCACTTGGAACTGGAAGGTGTCCAAGGAACTGTCCCAGTGTCACCACGGCAGGAGCAGAACCCAGTTCCTACCAGCATAAGGTTGATGTTGAGGTTGAGGATCTGGTGGCTCATGTCCACACTGTAGGAGTGAGGGAAATGATCTCGCAGGTAGGTGAAGGCCCCAGCAGCGCATTGGAAATGGGTGCAGGAAACTTTCATGCCCTGAAAAGACAGAAGAAGACACGTGGGCCACACACACCACGTCAGCTCATGTCCATAGGGACGTGCTCCACTCGCAAGGAGGTTGTGGAGACATGGAGAGACAGGAGAAAGCCTTTCAGAGAGGGGTTTAGAGTGATAAACTCCAGCCTGCACCTCCTCCAGGACCCCAAAAAGCAGTTGGAGTGAGGTCCTGGGGCTTCAGATGGTGCTCGTCATTAACCAAGAATCAGATCCTATAAACTCTTGGTTGGAAAAGACCTTTGAGATCATCAAACTCAACCCTGTCCAGATCTCCAAGCTCCTCATCTCCCCATCTTTTAAAACCCTCCAGGGATGGAGACTCCACCACCTCCTGGGCAGCCTCTGCCAGGGTCTGAGAACTCTTTCCATGAAGAAATTTCTCCTGATGTCCAATCTGAACCTGCCCTGGTGCAGCTTGAGGTCACTTCTTCTCATCCCATCACCAGTCACTTGGGAGAAGAGATCAACACAGACTTTGCTACAACCTCCCCTCTGGGAGTTGCAGAGAACAATGAGGTCTCCCCTCAGCCTCCTCTTCTCCAGGACAAACCCCACCAGGTCCCTCAGCTGCTACTCACAACCCTTGTTCTCCAGCTCCATTCCCTTCTCCAGACATTCTCCAACTCCTCAAGATCTTTCTTGGAGTGAAGGACTCAAAACTGACCCCAGGATTCGAGCTGTGGCCTCACCAGCACCAAGTCCAGGGGGTCAATCTCTTTCCTGCTCCCTCTGGCCACCCCAGGGCTGCTCCAAGCCAGGATGCTGGTGGCCTTCTTGGCCACCTGGGCCACTGGTGACAAACACCTCCAGGTCGTTCTCCTCCAGGCAGCTTTCCAGCCGCTCTTCCCCAAGTCTGAACTTCACAGGGTTGTTGTGTCCCAAGTGCAGGACCTGGCACTCGGCCTTGTTGAACCTCATCCCATTAGGTCTCAGCTCATGGATCCACCAGGTTCCTCTGCAAAGCTTCCTCACCCTCCAGCAGATCCACCCTCCTACTCAGCTTGGTGTCCTCCACAAACCCACTAGGTGTAAGATCTCCCCCATCCCAGCCCTACGTGCTGAGCAGGGATGGAAGCAACCAGGCAGGGAAGGACATGAGGAGAAGGTGGCTCCTCGTAACGCTCTAGAGGTCACAGCAAACATCAAGATGCTTGACACCACCCAGGTTATGGAGAAATCCTCGATGGGCTCGTGGCCATTAATTATGAAGGAGAGAAAAGGTGTTGAGGGGGAAAACTAGGGGATCGTTACCTCCTCGGACACTCTCTTGTCCATGGCGCCCAGCATGGAGTGCAGAGCACCTGCAAACAAGAACGAGGATTGAAATGTGAGCAACCAACATCGCCTGCTCTAACAGCCACAGGTCACAGAACCATGGAAGGGTTTGGGTTGGAAGAGACCTCAAAGATCACCCTGTTCCACCTCCCTGACCACGGGCAGGGACACTTCCCACTGGATCAGGGGCTCCAAGCTCCATCCAACGTGGCCTTCAACACCTCCAGGGATGGGGCAGACACAACATCTCTTGTCAACCTGTCCCAGGACCGCTCCACCCTCCCAGGAGAACATTTCTCCCTAAGATCTCACCTCCATCTCCTCTCTTTCAGCTTCAAATCATTCTCCTCATCCCATCCCAGATCAAGAACCACTCCCCAGCTTTCCTGGAGCCCCTTCCAGGCCTGGAAGCCGCTCTAAGGTCTCCCCACAGCCCTGTCTTCTCCAGTTTGAACAACCCCAACTCTCTCAGCCTGTTCTCATAGCAGAGGTGCTCCAGCCCTTGGATCATGTCCGTGGCCTCCTCCAGACTTGTTCTGACAAATCCATGTCCTTGTGATGTTTGGGATTCCACAACTGGGACACAGGACTCCAGGTTGGGTCTCACCGGAGCAGAGAAAGGGAAAGAATCCCCTCCCCTGACTTGCTCGTCAGCCTCCGTGGTGCAATCTCTGATGGATGATTCAAGGGTTGGTGACCTCTGTTTTGAAGCCAGGTCAAGAGTTGGTCTTGTTCAGCCTGGAGAAGAGAAGGCTCCAGAGAGACCTTAGAGTAGCTTCCAGGGCTGAAAGGGGCTCCGGGAAAGCTGGGGAGGGGCTTTTCCAAAGGAGATGGAGTGATAAGACGAGGGGAGGTGGCTTGAAACTGGAAGGGGAAGACTTAGATTGGACATTAGGAAGAAATTCTTCATGATGAGAGTGAGGAGGCCCTGGAAGAGGTTGACAAGAGATGTTGTATCTGCCCATCCCTGGAGGTGTTGAAGGCCACACTGGATGGAGCTTGGAGCAATCGGATCCAGTGGGAGGTGTCCCTGCCCATCACAGCGGGTGGAACTGGATGATCTTTGAGGTCCCTTCCAACCCAAACCCTTCTATTATCCCTCAGGCTAAGAGGGCAGGGACCTTACCCAGGTTGTAGAGGATGCATGCCTGCTCGTACTTGATGTCCTCATGGGTCACTGTCTTGCCTGAGAAGATCTCAGTCCTGCGAGGAGAGAAACCTGGTTACCAGGAGCCATTCAGAGGTTCAGAGAAGTTCTCCCTCCACCCTGGTGTCCCCATATCCATGGAATCACGTTGGCAGAGGTGGTGGGAGCTGGTGGGATCATGCCTCCCCACCAGGTGGACTCGGTTTGGCTTTAAAAGCAGGTAACCAGAGCATCGAGACACAGTCGAGTCCCTTCCCACCCGCAGCTTCGGAAAGAAAAGCTCCTTCTCCTCACCAGGCAATGGGCACAGCCGCCTCCTGCTCAGCCCCCATGGGGATGCGGCTCTGCAGGTAGTGGAGTTGGCCGAAGTACTTCCGGAGGGTGCTGCAGCCCTCGAAGTCCCGGGGAACGTTGACAGCACTCTGGAAGAGAAGAAAGGAAAAGGAAGAGGCTGCTCCAGGGAGAGGATGGAGCTTGTGGTTCAAGCCTTGCCTGGTGTGGCAAGATCTGCGGGGACAGAGCTGGGAATCAGCATCGACTTTGCCCCAGGATCAGAGAATCACCAGGTTGGAAAACACCCACTGGATCATGGAGTCCAACCATTCCCATCAGTCACTATCCCACGTCCCTCAGCACCTCATCCACCTGTCCCTTAAACCCCTCCAGGGATGGGCACTCCATAACCTCCCTGGGCAGCCTCTGCCAGGGCCTGTGAACCCTTTCCATGAAGGAATATTTCCTAATATCCAATCTAAACGTCCCCTGGTGCAACTTGAGACCTTCTTGTCTCGTCCCATCGAGTCTTCCTTGGGACAAGAGCCCAGCACCCACCTTACCACAACCTCCTTTCCAGGAGCTGCAGAGAGCAGCTAACCCTTGTTCTCCAGCCCCTCCCCAGCTTCATTGCTCTTCTCTGGACTCGCTCCACAGCCTCAACATCCTTCCTGTGGGGAGGGGCCCACAATTGACCCCAGGATTCCAGAAGCAGTCTCACCAGTGCTGAGTCCAGAGGGAGAAGAACCTCCCTGGACCTGCTGACCATGCCGGTTCTCATCCAAGCCAAGATGCCCTTGGCCTTCTTGGCCACCTGGGCCACTGCTGCCTCATGCTCAACCAACCCCTCCAGGTCCTTCTCCTCCAGGCACTTTCCAGCCAGACTTCTCCTAGGCTGGAGCTGCCCAGGGTTGTTGTGCCCCAAGGGCAGGACCCAACATTTGGCCTCCTTAAACCTCATCCCGTTGGCCTCAGCTCATGGATCCTGCCTGGTCAGATCCCTCTGGAGCCTCCCGACCTTCTGGCAGATGCAGCTTCCACCCAGCTCAGTGCCACCCCCAAACTTGCTCAGGGAGCCCTCGATGCCTTCATCCAGGTCATTGAGAAAGACACTGAGCAGGGCTGGACCCAGCCCTGAGGACACCACTTGTCACTGGTCTCCAGCTGGAGTTAACTCCATCTCCCACCACTCTCTGGGCCCTCCAGCCAACC
This sequence comes from Coccyzus lansbergi, assembly GCA_033558105.1. Lineage (NCBI taxonomy): Eukaryota > Metazoa > Chordata > Aves > Cuculiformes > Coccyzidae > Coccyzus > Coccyzus lansbergi. The sequence goes on from JAUMJK010001008.1 coordinate 90,526, forward strand.
AGTTTTCCACCCAGGAGATGGTTCTCCTGGCCAGGCCAGAGGTGACAGTTTCCATAGCAGAATGCTGGGGGAAACCATCTCAAAGGCTTTACTGAAGTCCAGGAAGATCCATCCCCAGCCTTTCCCTCACCCAGTAGTCGAGTCACTCTGTCCTAGAAGGTGATCAGGTCAGTAAAGGTAGGAGAGACGGCAGATCTGCCAGAAGGAGCAAGACCTTACAGAAACCAACCAGAAAAACAGGTCTGGCTGCCTAAAAGTGAAGCTGGAGGGAGGCAGTTCCTGGCTCCAGATCAACCGGTTCTGGGAGGAAATGTCTGCTCTCCCCAGCACAGGCTCCCAGGGCTGAAATAAAGAGGAAATTGGGAGCGACCAGAAAAGGGGTCTCCTCAGCAGGGCACGGCACCTGCTGCTACGAGCAGGAGAATGAAGGGAACAGCTGGAGACCTTGGAAGGGTTTTCCCAACCTTCTCGTTCAAGATTAAAACCAAGGGAAGAACGGGAGAACCTGGAAGGGTTTCCCAACCTCCCACTTCAAGGTTAAGCCCAAGGACAGAGAGAAGAACTGGAGAACCTGGAAGGGTTTTGTCAACCTCCCAGTTTGAAGGTTAAACCTAAGGGAAGAACAAGAGAACCTGGAAGGGTTTCCCAACCTCCCACTTCAAGGTTAAGCCCAAGGGAAGAATGGGAGAGCTTGGAAGGGTTTCCCAACCTTCTGGTTCAAAGTTAAGCCCAAGGGAAGAATGGGAGAACCTGGAAGGGTTTCCCAACCTCCCACTTCAAGGTTAAATCTAAGGGAAGAATGGAGAGGAAAAGGTTGATTTATTCCCTGAGAAGACCTCAGGCGCCATCCTAAAGGGACAAAGCGATTCCTTCCACTTGTATTCAATGCAAACTCCTGCCCCTCACATGCTCCTTGGGAATCCAAAACCACCTAGGAAGCCCAGGACACCACTTGGTAGCCAAAAGCCACATCCATGAGCCACTATCAAGGCCAAGGAGCCACCACAGCTGCGCCTGGGCACAACTCCCAGCCCAGGGAGCTGGTGGGAGCTGGTAGATGAGTCCTTGAGAAGCAGCTTCCCTGCTTCAGCTTTAGCAGGGGAGCGATTCCCAACGGAGTTCTCCTTACCTGCCGGAGCAGCTCCAGCTTCCGCAGCTCCTCGTTGTAGTTCTCTGGGTTCTCTCCATAGTTCTTGAGGACAAACTGGAAGGGGAAAGAGAGTGGTGAGAACGGGGGCCTCGTCTTAACACCAAAACCATCATTCCAGCTCTTGAGAAGCCCAGAAGAAGCCCTCACGGTGGGTCTGAGGGTGCGACGAGGCACTGTTGGCTCAGGGCCTTGTGTTTCATAGAAGGGTTTGGGATGGAACCTCAAAGTTCATCCAATTCCAGGGATGAGCAGGGACACCTCCCACTGGATCAGGGGCTCCAAGCTCCATCCTATGTGGCCTTCAACACCTCCAGGGATGGGGCAGACACAACATCTCTTGTCAACCTGTTCCAGGACCTCCCAACCCTCACAGTTAAGAATTTCTTCCTCGTTTCTAATCTGAATCTTCCCCTTCCAATTCATAGAATCATAGAACAACCAGGTTGGAAGAGACCCATCGGATCATCAAGTCCAACCATTCCTATCAAACACTAAACCATGTCCAAACCCGTTCCCCCTCATCCTGTCACTCCAAGCCCTTTGAAGAAGTCCCTCCCCAGCTTTCCTGGGGGCCTTTCAGCTACTGGAAAGTCACTCTAAGGTCTCTTCGGAGCCTTCTCCAGGCTGAACAAGTCCAACTCTCTCAGCCTGTCCTCATACGGGAGGTTCTCCAGCCCTCGCATCATCCTTGGAGCCTCCTCTTGCCCCGTTCCCACAGCTCCATCTCCTTCTTCTGCTGAGGATTCCAGAGCTGGCCCCAACCCTCCAGCTGAGGTGTCCCCAGAGAGGAGCAGAGGGGACAATCCTCTCCCTCCCTGCTGGCCACTCAGTTTTGGATGCAGCCCAAGACATGGGTGCCAGCTTTGAGATCCCTCAGATCCCAACAGCGTTTCCTGACCACAAGCAGCATGGGATCCTCCAAAACTCCAAGCAGGAACCCACCCAGCCTTCCCAGCATAGAATCATAGAACAACCAGGTTGGAAGAGACCCATCAGATCATCGAGTCCAACCATTCCCATCACTAAACTATGTCCCTCAGGACCTCATCTACCCGTCCCTTAAACACCTCCAGGGAAGGTGAATCAACCACCTCCCTGGGCAGCCTATTCCAATGCCCAATGACCCTCTGTGTGAAAAACTTCCTCCTAATCTCTAGCCTAAATCTCCCCTGGTGGAGCTTGAGGCCATTCCCTCTTGTCCTGTCCCCTGTCCCTTGGGAGAAGAGCCCAGCTCCCTCCTCCCCACAACCTCCTCTCAGGGAGTTGCAGAGAGCAATGAGGTCTCTCATCAGTCTCCTCTTCTCCAGGTGGCACCACCCCTGGTCCCTCATCTACTCCTCCTAACCCTTGTTCTCCAGCCCCTTCACCAGCTTCGTTGCTCTTCTCTGGACTCGCTCCAGAGCCTCAACATCCTTCTTGTGCTGAGGGGCCCACAACTGAACACAGGATTTGAGGAGTGGCCTCACCAGTGCTGGGTACAGAGGGAGAAGAACCTCCCTGGCCCTGCTGGTCACACCATTTCTGATCCAAGCCAGGATGCCCTTGGCCTTCTTGGCCCCCTGGGCACACTGCTGCCTCATGGTCAGTCACTGTCAACCAACCCCCCAACGTCCCTCTCCCCCTGGCAGTTTTCCAGCCAGACTTCTCCCAGTCTGTAGCTCTGCATAGGGTTGTTGTGCCCCAAGTGCAGGACCTGGCATTTGGCCGTGTTAAACCTCATCCCATTGGACTCTGCCCAGTGGTCCAGCCTGTTTAGGTCCCTTTGCAGAGCCTCCCTACCCTCCAGCAGATCCACACTTCCACACAGCTTAGTGTCATCTGCAAACTTGCTAAGGGTGAGTTTGAGCAACCACCAGGGGCTGAGGACATGGGAAGCACTCCCCACACCCTCCACCCATCGCCTGAGCTCAAGGTTAATACTGCTCCACACTGGAAAAAAAAAAAAAAAACAAAAGAGAAATTTCCTCTCTTCCTTCTCTTTCCACCAGGTTTCTGTTCCCTGAGCTGGGAAACAAGAACGTGTTTCCATCAAACATCCCCAGGAAAGCTGGTTGGCAGCTTTCTTCCTCCTCTGTACCTCAGAATTCCCTACCCTCCTGACTTTTGGTGGCCGGTTCTCCGAGCTGGAAGCCACCAGCCCTGTTGTCGCAGCTCAGTCCTGCACTCGGCCGCTTCTCCTGACCCTGGAGAGCCGGAGTCGCACCTTGTCCCGGCCGGCACGGCGATGACTCAGCTCCAACCAGCCTCCAACTCCTTCCTCCTGACTCGGGGACATCTCAGCTCGTGTCCCTCTCCGTGTCCCCAAACCTCCCATCTTGGGGACACGACCCCGAGAACAAGCCCTTGGTTCTCCTTCCACATCCGTAAATCATCATTTTAATCCATATGCGGCAACGCCCACCACAGGCAGAGCTTATTTGTAGCTCTTAATTAAATTTATGGCTCTTAATTAAATTTTTCGTCCCCCTGAAACCATCGGGGGGGTCTCAGCAAGGCCAGGTTGTGGCCTTTGGGATGTCACCACATTCCCAATCGATGGAATCGTGAAGAATCGGGGATTTCTAGCCCCCAGGGATCGGCTCGGGCTGCTGGCGGCGCGAGAAGCAGCTTCCCAGAGGGAAGCCCAAAACCCCCTTAAACAGCTCCTCTTCCTCCTAACCTTCCTCATCCTCAGAGCCCAAACACCCCTTAAACAGCTTCTCTTCCACCCCAATCCTCCTCATCCTCAGACCTCCAAACCCCCTTAAACAGTTCCTCTTCCTTCCCAACCCTCCTCATCCTCAGACCCCAAAACCCCCTTAAACAGCTTCTCTTCCTTTCCAACTCTCCTCACCCTCAAACCCCAACTATCCCTTAAACAGCTTCTCTTCCTCCTCAACCCTCTTCATCCTCAGACCCTAACAGCCCTTAAACAGCTCCTCTTCCTCCCCAACCTTCCTCATCTTCAGAGCCCAAACACCCCTTAAACAGTTTCTCTTCCTTCCCAACCCTCCTCATCCTCAGACCCCAAAACCCCCTTAAACAGCTTCTCTTCCTTTCCAACTCTCCTCACCCTCAAACCCCAACTATCCCTTAAACAGCTTCTCTTCCTCCCCAACCCTCCTCACCCTCAGATCCCAAATACCCCTTAAATGGCTTCTCTTCCTGCCCAACCCTCCTTATCCTCAGAGCCCCAAACAGTCCTTAAACAGCTTCTTTTCCTCCCCAACCCTCTTCATCCTCAGACCCCAAACTGCCCTTAAACAGCTTCTCTTCCTCCCCTCAACCTTCCTCATCCTCAGATCCCAAATACCCCTTAAACAGCTTCTCTTCCTTTCCAACTCTCCTCACCCTCAAACCCCAACTATCCCTTAAACAGCTTCTCTTCCTCCCCAACCCTCCTCATCCTCAGACCCCAAACACCCCTTAAACAGCTTCTCTTCCTCCCCTCAACCCTCCTCACCCTCAGATCCCAAATACCCCTTAAATGGTTTCTCTTCCTCCCCTTAACCCTCCTCATCCTCAGACCCCCAAACCCCCTTAAACGGCTTCTCTTCCTTCCCAACCCTCCTCATCTTCAGACCCCAAACAGCCCTTAAACAGCTTCTCTTCCTCCCCTCAACCCTTCTCATCCTCAGACCCCAAACACCCCTTAAACAGCTTCTCTTCCTCCCCAACCCTCTTCATCCTCAGACCCCAAACACCCCTTAAACAGCTTCTCTTCCTCCCCTTAACCCTCCTCATCCTCAGACCCCCAAACCCCCTTAAACAGTTCCTCTTCCTCCCCAACCCTCCTCATTCTCAGACCCCAAACAGCCCTTAAACAGCTTCTCTTCCTCCCCTCAACCCTCCTCACCCTCAGATCCCAAATACCCCTTAAACAGCTTCTCTTCCTTTCCAACTCTCCACACCCTCAAACCCCAACTATCCCTTAAACAGCTTCTCTTCCTCCCCAACCCTCCTCATCCTCAGACCCCCAAACCCCCTTAAACGGCTTCTCTTCCTCCCCAACCCTCCTCATCCTCAGACCCCCAAAAACCCCTGAAACAGCTTCTCTTCCTCCCAACTCTCCTCACTCTCAAACGCCAAATATCCCTTAGACAGCTTCTCTTCCTCCCCATGGCCCTCATCACCCTCAGACTGCAAAAACCCTTAAAACAGCCCCTCTTCCTCCCAACCCTCCTCATCCTCAGACCCCCGACACTCCCCAAACAACCTCTCTTCTTCCTTCCCCAACCCTCCTTACCCTCAGACCCCCCAAAATCCCTTAAACAGCTTCTCTTCCTCCTCCCAGCCCTCCACATCCCCAGACCCCCAAATGACCCCTCTTCTTCCTTCCCCAGCCCTCCTCATCCCCAGACCCCAAACCGCTCCTCTTCCAAGCCCCCAAGCCCCCCTCCTCCTCACAAAGACCCCAAACCCCCTCCCCATCCCCTCCAAGGCCTCCTCCCCTTCTAAATTGCCTCTTTCCCTCACAGACCCCTCTCAAGTTCCCCTAAACCCTCCTCCTCCTCCTCACAGAGACCCCAAAATCCCCTTCTCATCCCCTCCAAGGTGCCTTCCCCCCCACCAAGTCCCCTCTTTCCCTCACAGACCCCTCCCCAAGCCCCCACTCCTCCTCACAGACACCCCAAAACCCCCTCCAGGGCTTCCTCCCCTTTCAAATCACCTCTTTCCTTCACGGAATCCCCCAAGCCCTACCTCTCCCTCCAAGCTCCCCCTCCTCCTCCTCACAGAGACCCCAAAACCCTCTCCTCATCCCCTCCCAGGCCTCCTCCCCTTCCAAATCACCTCTTTCCCTCAGAGACCCCCTGACGCCTCCTTCTTCTCACAGACTCCCCTCAACCCCCCCTCGTCCTCCTCCTCTTGCCCACAGAGACCCCAAACCCCCTTCCCCATCCCCTCCAAATCACGTTTTTCCTTCAGAGACCCCCTCTCAAGCCCCTACTCTCCCTCCAAGCCCCACCTCCTCCTCACAGAGACCCCAAACCCCCTCCCCATCCCTTCCAAGGCCTCCTCCCCTTCCAAATCACCTCCTTCCCTCTCAAGCCCCCCCCCCCTCCTCCTCCAAGAGACCCTAAAATTCCCTTCTCATCCCCTCCAAGGTCCCTTCCCACCCACCAAGTCCCCTCTTTCCCTCACAGACCCCTCCCCAAGACCCCTCTCCTCCTCATAGAGACCCCAAAACCCCCTCCCAGACCTCCTTCCCTTCCAAATCGCATCTTTCCCTCACAGGCACCCCCTCAGCATCCTCCTCCTCCTCACAGAGACCCCAAAACCCCCTTCCCATCTCCCCCAAGACCTCCTCCCCTTCCAAATCACCTCCTTCCCTCACAGACCCCTCCCCAAGCCCCCCTCCCCACAGAGACCCCAAACCCCCTTCCCCATCCCCTCCAAATCACCTTTTTCCTTCAGAGACCCCCTCTCAAGCCCCCACTCTCCCTCCAAGGCCCACCTCCTCCTCACAGAGACCCCAAACCCCCTCCCCATCCCTTCCAAGGCCTCCTCCCCTTCCAAATCACCTCCTTCCCTCTCAAGCCCCCCCCCCCCCTCCTCCTCCAAGAGACCCTAAAATTCCCTTCTCATGCCCTCCAAGGTCCCTTCCCACCCACCAAGTCCCCTCTTTCCATCACAGACCCCTCCCCAAGACCCCTCTCCTCCTCATAGAGACCCCAAAACCCCCTCCCAGACCTCCTCCCCTTCCAAATCGCATCTTTCCCTCACAGGCACCCCCTCAGCATCCTCCTCCTCCTCACAGAGACCCCAAAACCCCCTCCCCATCTCCCCCAAGACCTCCTCCCTTTCCAAATCACCTCCTTCCCTCACAGACCCCTCCCCAAGCCCCCCTAAACCCTCCTCCTCACAGAGACCCCAAACTCCCTTCCCCATCCCCTCCAAATCACCTTTTTCCTTCAGAGATCCCCCTCAAGCCCTCCCCCCCTCCTCACCAAGGCCCCAAGCCCCTCCCCCTTGACTCCCCTCCCCTTCCCAGCCGCCCCCCGCCGCCCCCCACCTTCTTGACGGCGCTGTTGAAGGCGAACTCGCCGGCCTCCTTGAGGTCGAGCCAGATCATGGGCATGCGGGGCACGGCCTCCATCCCGGCCCGCGCCCCCTCACAACAGCAGCAGCCGCCGCCGCCGCCCGGCCCAGCCGGAAGCGCCCGCGCCACCTCACGGGAAACCGAGTCCGCCCCAGAGGCACTTCCGGCGGCGCTCTAACCGCTTCTGGCGCCAACTCGCTGGTACGAGGTGGGGGTCCGCCACGCGGCTGCAGCGCCCCCTGCAGGCGGGGAGAGCCGGAGGTCTGACAAGGGGACTCTGGGGCGTCTGGAGTACTGGGATCAGGGACATTGGGATATTGAGGGTCTGGGATATTGGGATCAGGGACATGGGGACACTGGGACATGGGGACACTGGGCGTCTGGGATGTTGAGATCCAGGACTTGGGGACACTGGGTGTCTGGGATATTTGGATCAGGGACGTGGGGACACTAGGTGTCTGGGATATTTGGATCAGGGACATTGGGACACTGGGACATGGGGTCACTGGGCGTCTGGGAAATTGAGATCCAGGACTTGGGGACACTGGGTGTCTGGGGTATCAGGTTTAGGGACAGTGGGACATGGGTGTCAGGGATATTGGGATGGAGGACAAGGGGACACTGGGTGTCTGGGATATTGGGATCAGGGACATGGGGACTCTGGGACATGGGGACACTGGGTGTCTGGGATATTGGGATCAGGGACATGGAGACATTGAGGGTCTGGGATATTAGGATCAGGGACATGGAGACATTGAGCGTCTGGGGTATTGGAATGGGGGACATGGGGACACTGAAGCACTGAGAGTCTGAGATATCAGGATCAGGGACACGGGGACACTGGAGGTCTGGGATATTGGGATCCGGGACTTGGGGACATGGGGACACTGGAGGGCAGGGATATCGAGATGTGGAACAAGGGGACATCGGGTGTCTGGGATATTGGTATCTGGGACACAGGGACATGGGGACACTGGATGTCTGGGATAGTCAGATCTGGGACATGGGGACACTGGGTGTCAGGGATATCAGGATCCAGGCCACAGGGACATTAGGTGTGAGGGATATTGGGATGAGGGACATGGGGACACTTGCAAATATCGGGATCTGAGATGTGGGGACATGGAGACACTGGGTATCAGGGACATCAGGATCCAGGACCCAAGGAGCCCTGCAGCCCTCGGCACTGTGGGAAAGGGCCCCGACCATCCCACCCCATCCCTCCCATCCCACTTATTCCTCTCACCCCATCCCACCACACAGATCCCACCCACCCCATTCCATCCCATCCCTCTCAGCCAATCCCACCCTAGAGCTCCCAGCAGAACCCAGAGGTTTCAGCTCACCTCATCCCATGGTTTCCATCCCAGCTGATTTTATCCCATAGATCCGATCCAATCCATCCTTCCTTCCTTTTCACCCCATAGATCCCAGCCCACTCCATCCCACAGATCCTATCCCATTTTATCAAGCCCATCCCATCCTTCCTTTCAATCCCATCCCATCCTTCCTTTCAATCCCATCTCATCCCCATCCCATCCTTCCTTTCAATCCCATCCTATCCCATCCTTGCTTTCCATCCCATCCCACACCTCCTTTCAATCCCATGCCATACCATCCCTCCTTTCAATCCCATCCCATCCCGTCCCATCCTTCCTTTCAATCCCATCCCATCCCTCCTTTCAATCCCATCCTATCCCATCCTTGCTTTCCATCCCATCCCACACCTCCTTTCAATCCCATGCCATGCCATCCCATCCTTGCTTTCCATCCCATCCCATCCTTCCTTTCAATCCCATCCCATCCTGTCCCATCCCTCCTTTCAATCCCATCCCATCCCATCCCTCCTTTCAATCCCATCCCATCCCGTCCCTCCTTTCAATCCCATCCCATCCCGTCCCTCCTTTCAATCCCATCCCACACCTCCTTTCAATCCCATGCCATCCCATCCCATCCCTCCTTTCAATCCCATCCCATCCTGTCCCGTCCCTCCTTTCAATCCCATCCCATCCCATCCCGTCCCTCCTTTCAATCCCATCCTATCCCATCCTTGCTTTCCATCCCATCCCACACCTCCTTTCAATCCCATGCCATCCCATCCTTCCTTTAAATCCCATCCCATCCTGTACCATCCCTCCCCTTTCAATCCCATCCCGTCCCATCCTTCCTTTCAATCCCACCCCATCCCTCCTTTCAATCCCATCCCATCCTGTCCCATCCCTCCTTTCAATCCCATCCCATCCTTGCTTTCCATCCCATCCCATCCTGTCCCATCCCTCCTTTCAATCCCATCCAATCCCCATCCATCCCCATCCCATCCTTCCTTTCAATCCCATCCCATCCTTCCTTTCAATCCCATCCCACCCCACCCCCCTAGGCCAGCAGTGTCCCAAGCCACAGGACAGAGTTTTGGAGACCTCCATGGGTCCCATCCTGCTCTTCATTCCCACCACACACAGAGGCTTCGGCATGGGTAGGGGGTGTGAGGGTCGGGGGACACGCGCCTGGAGGTCACAGGGGGACAATGGGACACAAGCTGTGGAGCAGAAGCCAGCAGGGTGAGTGAGGTGGGGGCTGGTGGTGGTGGTGCTGGAGCAGCTCCTCCTCCTCATCCTCATCTCCCAGGCCAGAAAAGCACGAAGCCATCTCGGCTCTTCCCAAAATCAGGGGTGGCCACGTCCGGCCGCGTCTCCACCGTCAGCAGCCGCCGGCGCCCGCGGAAGCTCAGCTGGATGCAGTCGGAAACCTGGACCTGCAGCTGCCGCTTGGTCCTGCAAAGATCTCGGCGTCAACGGGGAAGTTCTTGAGGTACCAGAACCTCCCCAAAACCTGAGGGACATCCCAAAAAAACTCACGCCCGGCAGTGCTCCAGGAGGACGCCCACCAGCTCGCCCACCCGGTTGTCCCCCGGCGGCTGCATCTTGTGCAGACACACGGCCACATCCTCTTGGCTTGTGGTGTGGAAAACCACCAGCTGCGCCTGGCAGCTTGTCACGCTCAGCGCCGTCACCTGCGGGGACAGCACCGTGAGGGACCTGGGGACCGCGACGGACCAGGAGCCAGCAGGGCCCAGAGAGTGGTGGGAGATGGAGTTAACTCCAGCTGGAGGCCAGTGACAAGTGGTGTCCCCAGGGCTCAGGGCTGGGTCCAGCCCTGCTCAGTGTCTTTATCAGTGACCTGGATGAAGGCATCGAGGGCTCCCTGAGCAAGTTTGGGGGTGACACTGAGCTGGGTGGGAGCTGCATCTGCTGGAGGGTCAGGAGGCTCCAGAGGGATCTGAGCAGGTTGAATCCATGAGCTGAGACCAACGGGATGAGGTTTAATGAGGCCAAATGTTGGGTCCTGCCCTTGGGGCACAACAACCCTGGGCAGCTCCAGTCTAGGAGAAGTCTGGCTGGAAAGTGCCTGGAGGAGAAGGAGCTGGAGGGGTTGGTTGAGCATGAGGCAGCAGTGGCCCAGGTGGCCAAGAAGGCCAATGGCATCTTGGCTTGGATGAGAAGCGGCGTGGCCAGCAGGACCAGGGAGGTTCTTCTCCCTCTGGCCTCAGCCCTGGTGAGGCCACACCTCAAATCCTGGTGTCAGCTCTGGATCCTTCACTCCAAGAAAGACCTTGAGGGGCTGGAGAACATCTGGAGAAGGGAACGGAGCTGGGGAAGGGGCTGGAGAACAAGGGTTAGGAGGAGCAGCTGAGAGATCTGGGGGGGTTTAGCCTGGAGAAGAGGAGGCTGACGGGAGAACTCATCACTCTCTGCAACTCCCTGAGAGGAGGTTGTGGAGAGGAGGGAGCTGGGTTCTTCTCCCAAGGGACAGGGGACAGGACAAGAGGGAATGGCCTCAAGCTCCACCAGGGGAGGGTCAGGCTGGACAGCAGGAAAAAATATTTCCCAGAAAGGGTCATTGGTCCTTGGCAGAGGCTGCCCAAGGAGGGGGTTGATTCCCCTTCCCTGGAGGGGTTTAAGGGACGGGTGGACGAGGTGCTGAGGGCCATGGGTTAGTGATTGATGGGAATGGTTGGACTCCATGACCCAGTGGGTCTTTTCCAACCTGGTGATTCTGGGATTTTATGATTCTCTGATTCCATGAAAAGGTAATGGGGACAGCATGGTGGGGAGAGGACGTCATGGCCAGTGTGGTGGGGACAGCACAGCCTGGTCAGAATGATGGGGACAGTGTGGTGGGGACAACGTCATGGAGAAAAGAGTGATGGGGACAACATGATGGGGACGGGTGACATGGCCAGCATGATGGGGACAGTGTGATGGGGCCAGTGTGGTGGGGACAATGTGATGGGGACAGCAATGTGAGGATAGCCTGATGAGGATATCACAGTGTGATCACCTGGTGGGGACAGCATCATGGGGACCAGAGTGACGGGGACAGCAACGTGAGGATAGCCTGACGAGGATACCACAGTGTGGTCACCATGATGGGGACAGTGTGGTGGGAACATCACAGCATGATGGGAGTTCTCCACCCTCTGGATTGGAGTGGGGCAGCCAGGACCCTGGGCTTTCCCAGGACCCGGGTTCTCCAGGATGGCTTGGAGGTGGTGACCTCGTTGTCCCCCTCGACCCTGGGGCCACCGGTGGGGCTGGGGGGACACTCACGGAGCTGAGGGGCAGCGCCCGCATCACCCGGTACTGCTGCCGCGGGTCCAGCTTGTAGAAGTGCTGGTCGGTGACCAGGATGGCTCGATCCCGGCTCTTCCCGAAGCGGTTGATCTGCGGGGATGGAACTGGGTGAGGAGACACCTGGGAGGGGGACACAGCCGCGGTGGTGGCCAAGCAGGACCTCCCGGTCTCACCTTACGGACGTGGCAGGAGAAGAGGACGGAGTTGAAATGGATCTTGTCCTTGAGGGCCTGGAGGCGGTGGGCGAAGGGCAGCGCCAGCCCCGGGTTCTCGCTGGGCTGGGGAGGGGTGGAGGTGACACTCTGGGGTCGAGGTGGCAACCTCGGGGTGGAGGTGGCACCTCCAGACCTGTCCCCTTGGTTCTTACCAAGGACAAATAATCCCTCATCCAACCGCGTCGGCAGCCCCAGTCCTTCCGCAGCCCCTCCAGGACCTCCATGGCGGCCACCTTGGCCCGGATCTGCCCCACTTCCGATGGGGGAATGTTCTTCAGGATCTGCCGGGCTCGCCACCTGGGTGGAGGGGACACCAGCCCACGTCCATATCCCATCTCCCCATCCAACATTCCCACCCCACATCCCTGTCCTCTGTCCCCATCCCATGTCCACAATCACACCCTATGTTACTACCCCACACCTCCATCCTCATCCGACATCTCTGTTCCTCAACCACAACCCATGTCCACATTCCCATTCCATGTCCATAACCCCATCCCATGTTCTCATCCTACATCCCTGTTCCTCAACCACATCTCAAGTCCGTGTCTCCATCCCATGTTCTCATCCGACATCTTCATCCCCATCCCTGTCCCTCAACCACATCCCAAGTCCACGTTCCCATCCCATATCACCATCCGACATCCCTGTCCCTCAAACACACCAAGTCCACATCCCCATCCCCATCCCTGTTCCTCAACCACATCCCAAGCCCAAATCCCCATCCCATGTTCTCAACCCACATCTCCATCCCCATCCCTGTCCCTCAACTACATCCCACGTCCATATCTCCATCTCATGTTCTCATTCCCTATCTCCATCCCTGTCCCATATCCCCATTTCATGTCACCATCCCCATGTCCCCATCCCTGTCTCTCACTCACATCCCATGTCTGTATCTCCACCCCACGTCCCTATCCCACATCTCCATCCCACGTCCATGTTCTCATTCCATATTCCCATCCCACGTCCTCATCCCAAGGTCCCCATCTCCCTCCCATGTCCCCATCCAAACGATTCTGTCCCAAATCCATATCTCCATCCCACGTTTCTACTCCATGTCCTCATCCCCCATTTCCAATCATTCCCACATTCCCATCCCACATCCCCATCTCCATCCCACATCCACATCCCCATCCCACATCCCCACCACCATCCCACATCCACTTCCCCATCCCATGTCCCCACCTCCATCCCACATCCACATTCCCATCCCACATCCCCACCACCATCCCACATCCACTTCCCCATCCCATGTCCCCACCTCCATCCCACATCCACATCCCCATCCCACATCCCCATCTCCATCCCACATCCACCTCCCAATCCCATGTCCCCATCCCACATCCACATTCCCATCCCACATCCACATTCCCATCCCACGTCCCCATCTCCATCCCACATCCACATTCCCATCCCACATCCCCACCACCATCCCACATCCACTTCCCCATCCCACGTCCCCACCTCCATCCCACATCCACATTCCCATCCCACGTTCCCATCCCACGTCCCCACCACCATCCCACACCCACATTCCCATCCCACGTCCCCACCTCCATCCCACATCCACATTCCCATCCCACATCCACTTCCCCATCCCATGTCCCCACCTCCATCCCACATCCACATTCCCATCCCACGTTCCCATCCCACATCCCCACCACCATCCCACACCCACATTCCCATCCCACGTCCCTGTCCCACGACTCCATCCCACATCTCCATCCCGCCACAACCTCGGAGGTGGCTTTGGGAAGCTACCTTTGGAAGAGGCGCTGGGTGGCCTCCTGGAATCGCTCCAGCACGGCGGGCGGCTCTGGCCAGGCCACGCTCTTCCCAAAGTCCGGGAGGGAGCGGACGCCCTGGAAGCGGCGCAGGAGCTCCCGCAGGTAGGACCTCACCTTGTGGCGCTTGTAGTGCGCCATGATGGTGTAGGCGGCACGGAGGTAACGGCAACGCCGGCGAGCCAGGGCACCGCGCCAGGCCTGCGGGACACCGGACATCAGGAGGGGACCTCCCCATGGATCCCATCTGGGCTTGGGAGGCACCTCCCCATGGATACACCTGGGCATGGTGGGAACCTCCTCATGGATCCCACCTGGGCATGGTGGGAATGTACCCAGGGATCCACCTGGGCTTGGTGGGAACTTCCTCATGGATCCACCTGGGCATGGGGGGCACCTCCCCATGGATCCCACATGGACATTGTGGGCACCTCCCCATGGATCCATCTGGGCTTGGTGGGTGCTCCCCATGGATCCCACCTGGGCTTGGGGGGCATGTCCCTATGGATCCACCTGGGCTTGGTGGGAATGTACCCATGGATCCACCTGGGCATGGTGGGAACCTCCCCATGGATCCCACCTGGGCTTGGTGGGAATGTCCCTATGGATCCACCTGGGCATGGTGGGAATGTACCCATGGATCCACCTGGGTTTGGTGGGAACCTCCTCATGGATCCCACCTAGGCATGGTGGGAACTTCCTCACGGATCCACCCGGGCATGGTGGGAACTTCCCCTTGGATCCCACCTGGGCTTGGTGGGCACGTCCCCATGGATCCACCTGGGCATGGTGGGAATGTACCCCTGGATCCACCTGAGCTTGGTGGGTGCTCCCCATGGATCCCACCTCACGCCATGTTCTTCATCCATCCTTCTCATTCCATATTCCTATTCCATGTCCTCACCCCAGTGTCCTCATCCCCATCCCTGTCCAATTCCATGTCCTGCATCCCTATCCCGCATTCACATCCCCCTCCCATGTCCCCATCCAAAGGCCCCTGTCCCCAACCCTTATATCTCCATCCCACGTTCCTACTCCATGTTCCCATCTCACATTTCCAACCCTTATCTCCATCCCCCATTCTCATCCCACATCTCCATCCCACGTCCCCATCACCGTCCCACATCCACATTCCCATCCCATGTCCCACCTCACACCATGTCCCCCTGAGGTGTCCCCACCACCTCCACGACCCAACTTGTCACTGACGTCCCCACCTTCTGCAGCAGGAGGACGATGATGGGGATGAGCCGCGCCCGCTCCTGCTCGAGGCAGAAGAGGGTGCGGGGCGTGCGGATGAAGATCTTGGTGTGGCCGTAGGCCACGTCGTCTTGGAAGCCGTGTTGCTCCATCAGGGCTTGGGTGGCTTCCCGGTCGCTGCCCATCAGGTGGTTGGGCCATGTGTACTCGCAGGTCATCTTGTACCTGGAGGAGAAGAGCCCCTGGGAGAAGAACCCAGCTCCCTCCTCTCCACAACCTCCCTCAGGGAGTTGCAGAGAGCAATGAGGTCTCCCCTCAGACTCCTCTTCTCCAGGCGGAACCACCCCAGGTCCCTCTTCTACTCCTCCTAACCCTTGTTCTCCATCCCCTTCCACACTTCCATTCCCTTCTCCAGATATTCTCCAACCCCTCAAGGTCTTTCTCGGAGTGAGGGACCCACAACTGGCCCCAGGATTTGAGGTGTAACCTCACCAGGGCCGAGGCCAGAGGGAGAAGAACCTCCCTGGCCCTGCTGGCCACGCCATGTCTCAGCCAAGCCAAGATGACTTTGGCCTTCTTGGCCACCTGGACCACTGCTGCCTCATGCTCAACCAACCTCCCCAGCAACTTCTCCTCCAGGCACTTTCCAGCCAGACTTCTCCTAGGCTGGAGCTGCCCAGGGTTGTTGTGCCCCAAGGGCAGGACCCGCCCTTTGGCCTCCTTAAACCTCATCCCATTGCTCTCAGCTCATGGATCCAGCCTGGTCAGGTCCCTTTGGAGCCTCCTGACCCTCCAGAAGATGGAGCTTCCCCCCAGCTCAGTGTCACCCCCAAACTTGCTCAGGGAGCCCTCGATGCCCTCATCCAGGTTGTCGATGAAGACACTGAGCAGGGCCGGACCCACCAAGCCCTGGGGACACAAACTTGGTGGAAGGTACCTCAGTAGGAAGTGCTGGTAGGGTTGCCGATAGGCGAATCCGGCTCGGCGCACTCGGACGTTCTCCAGGAGACCCAAGTAGGAGACTTGGTGCCGGCAACGCTCCTCGTCAAAGAGTGTCGGTGACTTCTGGTCATTTGGTTTGATGCAACGGACGTAGTAGGGCTCCTGCGGGGACACAGCGGGAGAGGCAGGGCTGAGACTGGAGAAGGCTCCAGGGAGACCCTAGAGCCGCTTCCAGGACGGAAAGGGGCTCCAGGAAAGCTGGGGAGGGATCTTGACCAGGACAAGGAGGAACAGTTTGAGGTTGAAAGTGGGGAGACAGAGATGAGATCTTAGGATGAAGTTCTTCACGACGAAGATGGGGAGGCCCTGGCCCAGAGCAGTGGTGGCTGCCCCAGCCCTGGAGGGGTTCAAAGCCAGGTTGGATGGGGCTTGGAGCCCCTGATCTATGGGGACACCAAGGGGACACTCCAAAAGGGGTTGGGCCAAGCCCAGCTGCTATGGGGACACCATGGGGACACTCCATGATGGGTTGGGCCATGTCCAGCTGCCATGGGGACACTATAGGGAGTGGTAGTAAATGGTGTTAAGTCCAGCTGGAGGCCAGTGACAAGTGGGGTTCCCCAGGGCTCAGTGCTGGGTCCAGCCCTGTTCAATGTCTTCATCAATGACCTGGATAAAGGCATCGAGTGCTCCCTTAGCAAGTTTGCAGATGACACTGAGCTGGGTGGGAGTGTGGATCTGCTGGAGGGTAGGGAGGCTCTGCAAAGGGACCTAAACAGGCTGGATCCATGGGCTGAGTCCAATGGGATGAGGTTTAACACGGCCAAATGCCGGGTCCTGCACTTGGGGCACAACAACCCTGTGCAGAGCTACAGACTGGGAGAAGTCTGGCTGGAAAACTGCCAGGAGGAGAGGGACCTGGGGGGGTTGGTCGACAGTGACTGACCATGAGGCAGCAGTGTGCCCAGGGGGCCAAGAAGGTCAATGGCATCCTGGCTTGGATCAGAAATGGTGTGACCAGCAGGGCCAGGGAGGTGATTCTCCCTCTGGACTCAGCACTGGTGAGGCCGCTCCTTGAATCCTGTGTTCAGTTGTGGGCCCCTCAGCACAAGAAGGATGTTGAGGCTCTGGAGCGAGTCCAGAGAAGAGCAATGAAGCTGGTGAAGGGGCTGGAGAACAGGTCCCATGAGGAGCAGCTGAGAGAGTTGGGGGTGTTCAGCCTGGAGAAGAGGAGGCTAAGAGGAGACCTCATTACTCTCTACATCTACCTGAAAGGAGGTTGTGGAGAGGAGGGAGCTGGGCTCTTCTCCCAAGGGACAGGGGACAGGACAAGAGGGAATGGCCTCAAGCTCCACCAGGGGAGATTTAGGCTGGACATTAGGAGGAACTTTTTCACAGAAAGGGTGATTGGACATTGGAACAGGCTGCCCAGGGAGGTGGTTGATTCCCCTTCCCTGGAGGTGTTTAAGGGACGGGTGGATGAGGTCTTGAGGGACTTGGTTTAGTGTTTGATAGGAATGGTTGGACTAGAAGATCCAATGGGTCTCTTCCAACCTGGTTGTTCTATGATTCTATGTCCACCTGCCATGGGGACACCATGGGGACACTCCAAGATGGGTAGGATCATGTCCAGCTGCCGTGGGGACCCACCAAGATGACCTCCCGGCTGTCCCCGTCCCCTACCTTGGAGGCGAGGTTCTCCACCAAGGCCACGATGGAGTTCTTAAAGAGTGTGCCGGTGGTCAGGGGCCTCTTGGTGACCTCGGTGATGCTCTGCTCGCCGTCCGGCCACATGGTCCTCAGCACAGGGTCCACGCTGGAGATGGAGTCACCGTGGAGATGGCATCAGCGGGTGTCCTGCTCCCACTCCCCTGGGCCGTTCCACCACCCCCTCCACGTGTCCCCAAACCTGTTGTAGAAGAGCCGCTTGAAGTCCTGGAAGAGCTTGTCCTTGTTCTTGTCCAGGAAACCCTCCACCGAGTACCTGGGGGAGGAGGACACCACCTTGAGGGAGGAGGACACCACCTTGAGGGCTCCTTCAGCCACCCTGGGCTCTTGGGGACCTGCTCCACGGCTCTCCAGGACCTCACAGTCAACCCTAAACCCCAAGAACCCCTATCGCCTCCTGCTCTCAAGCGGCTCTTCCATGGTCTCCCATGTTCTCCTAAGGTTTCTCAGCCTGATGGTCCCTAAAACACCTCCCCCAGGCCCTCAAGACCTCCCTCCATGGTCCTCAAGGTTCTCCAGGACCTCATGGTCAACCACAGACCCCAAGAACCCCTATAGCCTCCTGCTCCCAAGTGTCCCCTCCATGGTCTCCCAGCCTGGTGACCCCTCATCCCCTCAAACCACCTCCTAGAGGCCCTCAAGACCTCCCTCCATGGTCCTCGAGGTTCTCCAGGACCTCATGGTCAACCCTAGACCCCAAGAACCCCTATAGCTCCTGCTCCCCAGCATCTCCCTGTGCCTCTCCAAGCCTTCCCAAGGTCCTCCATGGTTCTCCAGGACCTCATGGTCAACCCTAGACCCCAAGAACCCCTATAGCTCCTGCTCCCCAGCATCTCCCTGTGCTTCTCCAAGCCTTCACAAGGTCCACCACGGTTCCTCACGACCACCCGATGCCCCCCGAGCCCACCCAGGTCCTCCTCCATCCCCCCAAGCTCCTCACGTGACATCTCCCGCGTAGTGCTTGATGCGGAAGTCGCGGTGGAACTCCATGGTCTTGTCAGTTGGGCAGAGCTGGAGAGAAGAGAAGAGAAGGGATTGTTCTCCAAGCCGTGGACCTCCCGCTTCCTCCCCCTGCTCCACGAAGCCCCCCGAGAAGCACCTTGCGGCTGGTGTAGTGGGGGTGGTGGCCCAGGCGGGTGTCCATGGAGGCCAGGAAGAGAGCGTCGGTGACCGTCCCCGCGGCCAAGCAGGCCTCGTCCAGCAGGGCCAGGATGCCTCGGTGGGGCTGCTCCACCAGCTCCACGATGGGCTCGTTGCTGAAGTAGTCGATCTAGGAGGAGACGTGGGGTGGGCAACCCCCAGAGGGCCCCTCGGAGAACCCCCAGTTGCCCCCACGCAAACTAAAAATTGGCCACAAGAGGTGGTGGCGTCCATGGCTGATCTACCAGTTGATGCTCTCCATGTCCCCGTGTCCCTCACGCTCTCCAGGTGATGCCCCCATGTCCCTCACACTCTCCAGGTGATGCTGCCATGTCCCTCATGCTCTCCAGGTGATGTCCCCATGTTCCTGTGTCCCTCACGCCCTCCATGTCCCTGTGTCCCTTATGCTCTCCAGGTGATGCCCCCATGTCCCTCACACTCTGCCAGGTGATGCCCCCATGTCCCTGTGTCCTTCACGCTCTCCAGGTGATGGCCCCATGTCCCCATGTCCCTCACACTCTCCAGGAGATGCCCCATGTCCCCCATGCTCTCCAGGTGATGGCCCCATGTCCCCGTGTCCCTCACACTCTCCAGGAGATGCCCCCATGTCCCCATGTCCCTCACACTCTCCAGGAGATGCCCCATGTCCCCCATGCTCTCCAGGTGATGCCCCATGTCCCTCACACTCTGCCAGGTGATGCTCCCATGTCCCTGTGTCCTTCACGCTCTCCAGGTGATGCCTCCATGTCCCTGTGTCCCTCACTCTCCAGGAGACGCCCCCATGCCCCCCACCCTCTGGTGTCCCTCACGCTCTGCCAGGTGATGCCCTCGCGCTGGTACTCGTCCTGCTCCTGCCGCAGGATCAACTCGATGAAGAGCTGCTGCAGCTTCTCGTTGCAGTAGTTGATGCAGAACTGCTCGAAGCTGTGGGCGGGAGAAGTCCAGAGAGTCACGAGAGCCACGTCCCCACCACGTCCTCAGCACCCCCTGCTGCACAGCCCCCTCCCCGAGCCCCCTGGACACACTGAGGACCTCCTGGCCTTGGTCCCTCCATGGGTTCCTCATGCTTCTATCTTCCTGGCTTCCTTCTCATCCACGTGTCCCTCCGAGGTCCTGTTCCTCCACATCTCTCTAGGCTTCCATCTCATCCACGTGTCCCTCCGAGGTCCTGTTCCTCCACATCTCTATGGGCTTTTGTCTTCTCCATGCGTCCATCCTCAGTGCCATCCTCTCCATGTGTCCCTCCCAGGTCCTGTTCCTCCACATCTCCCTAGGTTCTCCTCCCCTCCACGTGTCCCTCCCAGGTCCTGTTCCTCCACCTCTCTCTAGGTTCTCATCTCCTCCACATGTCCATCCCCATCCCCATCCCCTCCACGTGTCCATCCTAGCTTCTGTCCCTCTATGTCTCTCTGGTTTCTCATTCCCTTCCACATGTCCCTCCTAGGTCCTGTTCCTCCACTTCTCTCTGGGTTCTAATCTCCTCCACATGTCCCTCCTAGGTCCTGTTCCTCCACATCTCCCTAGGTTCTCATCCCCTCCACGTGTCCCTCCCAGGTCCTGCTCCTCCACATCTCTCTAGGTTCTCATCTCCTCCACATGTCCATCCCCATCCCCATCCCCTCCATGTGTCCATCCTAGCTTCTGTCCCTCTACGTCTCTCTGGTTTCTCATTCCCTTCCACATGTCCCTCCCAGGTCCTATTCCTCCACAGTCTCCCTAGGTTCTCATCCCCTCCACGTGTCCCTCCTTGTCCTGTTCCTCCACTTCTCTCTAGGTTCTCATTTCCTCCACGTGTCCCTCCTAGGTCCTGTTTCTCCACATCTCTCTAGTTTCTCATCTCCTCCACGTGTTTCCTTCTAGGTCCTGTCCTCTCCACGTGTCCCTTCGGTAGCCTCCTCCTCCATGCCCCTCACAAACCCCAAGCACTTCACATCATCCTCCTGGTCCTGTCATCTCCACGTGTTCCTCACAGTCCTATTCCCCCCGTGTTCCATCCCCAACCCGTGTCCCTCCTGGTGTCACAGAAACCTGAGTGTGTTGGGTTGGAAGGGACCTCAAAGCCCATCCAGATCCACCCCCCAGGGTAGGGACACCTCCCACTGGATCAGGTTGCTCCAAGCCCCATCACACATGGTCTTCAACACCTCCAGGGATGGGATCTGGGGGTTCTGGTTGATGACAAGTTGGAGTCACGGAACCATGGAATGGGTTGGGTTGGAAGGGAACTCAAAGCCCACCCAGTCCCACCACTGCCATGGGCAGGGACATCTCCCACTGGATCAGGGTCTCCAAGCCCCATCCAACCTGGTCCCAGGTGTCCCCACAACCCTTCCCCGCACCTTCCCATCTGTAGTCCCTCCCCCGTGTCCCTCCACGTATCCCCCAACCAGGTCACCTGTTGGTGTCGAAGATCTCGAAGCCGTAGATGTCGAGGACGCCGATGACCGTGCTCTTGCCGTGCCGGCGAGCGTCATAGTTGCGGGTGGCGATGCTGGAGTTGATGCGCCCCACGATCCAGCAGAAGAGACGCTCATAGATGGCCTGGAGACACCAGCGTGAAATGTTTCTTCCATCCTGACCCTGCCCTGGTGGAGCTTGAGGCCATTCCCTCTCGTCCTGTCCCCTGTCCCTGGGGAGAAGAGCCCAGCTCCCTCCTCTCCACAACCTCCTCTCAGGGAGTTGCAGAGAGCAATGAGGTCTCCCCTCAGCCTCCTCTTCTCCAGGATAAACCCCACCCAGTTCCTCAGCTGCTCCTCACAACCCTTGTTCTCCAGCTCCTTCCCCAGCTCCGTTCCCTTCTCCAGATGTTCTCCAGCCCCTCAAGATCTTTCTTGGAGTGAGGGGCCCACAACTAAACCTGAGGATTCGAGGAGTGGTCTCACCAGCCACGAGGCCAGAGGGAGAAGAATCTCCCTGGCCCTGCTGGCCACGCTGCTTCTCATCCAAGCCAAGTTGCCATTGGCCTTCTTGGCCACCTGGGCCACTGCTGCCTCATGCTCAACCAACCCCCCCAGCTCCTTCTCCTCCAGGCACTTTCCAGCCAGACTTCTCCTAGGCTGGAGCTGCCCAGGGTTGTTGTGCCCCAAGGGCAGGACCCAACATTTGGCCTCATTAAACCTCATCCCATTGGTCTCAGCTGAAGGATCCAGCCTGGTCAGATCCCTTTGGAGCCTCCTGACCCTCCAGCAGATGCAGCTTCCCCCCAGCTCAGCGTCACCCCCAAACTTGGTCAGGGAGCCCTTGATGCCTTCATCCAGGTCATTGATAAAGACACTGAGCAGGGGGTCATCCAGAGGTTCATTGATAAAAACATTACCCAGGGCTCCATTGATAAAGTCACTGACCAGGGGTTCATCCAGGTCATTGATAAAGACATCGAACAATGGGAACCCCACTTGGCCCTGGCCTCCAGCTGGAGTGACTCCATCTCCCACCACTCTCTGGACCCTCCACCCAACCCCTTCTCCTCACCTTGGCGCAGGCATCCCGGGCGTAGGTGGCCTCCTTGGGGCTATGGACCTTCTCGATGAGGTCCCCTCCGCCCGTGGCCACCGTCCGTGCCAGGAGGCTTCGGCGCAGCCCGTCGGGCTCTGTGCCCGTCAGCTCGGCCAACACCGTCACCTGCTCCATGTCCTCCACCAGCAGCGTCTCACCCTCCACCACGAAGTTAACGTTGCCCTGGGGGGGGACCCACCACACCGTGTCAGCAGGAGAAGGTGGCTGGTACTGGTCTGCATTGGGCTGTACTGGTGTGTACTGGGCTCTGCTGGGCCATACTGGTCTGCACTGGGCCGTACTGGTTTGTGTTTGGCTGTACTGGTCGGTATTGTGTTCTACTGGGTCATACTGGTCTGTACTGGTCTGTATTGGGCTCTAATGGGCCATACTCATATGTATTAGTTTGTATTGGGCTCTACTGGGCCATACTGGTCTGTACTGGTTTGCATTGGGCTCTACTGGGCCATACTCGTTTGTATTGGGCTCTGCTGGGCCATACTGGTTTGTATTGGGTTCTGCTGGGCTGTACTGGTCTGCACTGGTGTGTACTGGGCTCTGCTGGACCATGCTGGTCTGCACTGGGCCATACTGGTTTGTGTTTGGCTGTACTGGTCTGTGTTGGGCTCTACTGGGCCATACTCATCTGTACTGGTTTGTATTGGGCTCTGCTGGGCCATACTGGTCTGTACTGGGCTCTGCTGAGCCATACTAGTTTGTATTGGGCTCTGCTGGGCCATACTGGTAGAGCTGTGCTGGCTGTACTGGTGCAGGGGGATCCATACTGGTGGGACTGGGCTGTACTGGGCCGTACTGGTGGGACTGGGCTGTACCGGTTAGGGGGGGTCCATACCGGTGGGACTGGGCTGTACTGGTACGGAGGGGTCCAAACTGGCCGGGCTGGTTTGTACTGGTGGCACACCATCTATAATGGTCTATACTGGCCTATACTGGTTCATACTGGTCCATACTGGTGCTGCTCACCAGGTGGAGGATGGCGGCCAGGATGCGCTGCACGGATCTCAGCTCCTCGGGGCTGAAGCCGATGACGCCCATGGCCTCGCTCACCCCTCGGAAAGCAGCCGCCTCGTCCCCACTCGCCTTGGGGACAACAGAGATGCCCCTGTCCCCTCTGGCCCCCCAAAGACACCCCTGTCCCTCCCAAAGCCCACTCTTTCCCTCCCAAAGCCACCCCTGTCCCCCCAAAGCCACCCCTGTCCCCTTAAAGCCCCCTCTGTCCCCCACCAAAGCCACCCCTGTCCCCCCAAAGCCACCCCTGTCCCCCCAAAGCCACCCCTGTCACTCCCAAAGCCACCCCTGTCCCCCACCAAAGCCACCCCTGTCCCCCTAAAGCCACCCCTGTCCCCACTAAAGCCTCCTCTGTCCCTCCCAAGCCATCCCTGTCCCCCTAAAGCCCCTTCTGTCCCCCCAAAGGCCCCTCTGTCCCCCACCAAAGCCACCCCTGTCCCTCTCAAAGCCACCCCTGTCCCTCCCAAAGCCCCCTCTGTCCCCCCAAAGCCACCCCTGTCCCCATGTCCCCCCACTCACGCTGCCCTCCCGGGTGTAGCGGAAGGCCTGAGGGTCACGGCTGAGGTGCAGTGAGGTCAGCAGCTCCTCGGGGGCGCCCAGCAGCAGCTGCCAGCGCCGAGGGGACAATACACAGACTGAGGTCCTCTCCTGTCCCATCCATCCATCTCGTCCCATCCCATCTGTCCTATCCCATCCCATTCATCCCATTCCATCCTTCTCATCTCATCCATCCCATTCATCTCATGCCATCCATCCCATCCAATCTTTCTCATCCCATCCATCCCATTCCGTCCTTCTCATGCCATCCATCACATCACACGCATCCCATTCGTCTCATGCCATCCAAATCATCCCATCTTATCCTTCTCATGACATCCATCCCATCCCATCTCATCCATCCCATCCCCTCCATCCTACCACACCCATCCCACCCATTCCATCTCATATCTCATATCTCATCCATCCCATCCCCTCCTTCCCATCCCATCCTTATCATGACATCCATCCCTTTCCATCCCATCGCATCTCATCCCATCTCATCTCATCTCTCATTCATCCCATATCTCATCCTTCTCATGACATCCATCCCTTTCCATCCCATCTCATCTCATCCCATCCCATCTCATCTCATCCCATTCCATCCCATCCCATTCCATCCCATCTCGTCTCATCCCATCCCATATCTCATCCCACCCCGTCTCATCCCATCCCATATCTCATCCCACCCCATCCTTCTCATGACATCCATCCCTTTCCATCCCATCTCATCTCATCCCATAACTCATCTCATCCCATCGCATCACATCTCATATCTCATCCATCCCATCCCATCCCGTATCTCATCTCATCCCATCCCGTATCTCATCTCATCCCATCCCATCCTTCTCATGACATATATCCCTTTCCATCCCATCTCATCCCATATCTCATCTCATCCTGTATCTCATCCCATCCCATCACATCTCATATCTCATCCATCCCATCCCATATCTCATCTCATCCCATATCTCATCTCATCCCATCCTTCTCATGACATCCATCCCTTTCCATCTCATCCCATCCCACATCTCATCCCATCCCACATCTCATCCTTCTCATGACATCTATCCCTTTCCATCCCATCCATCCCTTCCCATCCATCCCCACCTCCACCTCCGCCCTGTCGCAGCCCAGTCCGACTCACCTGGTAGAAGGCATGGAAGTTCCTCTCTCCCGGCTGCTGCTGGAGGACTCGAGACTGGAAGAGGGAGCAGGGGGTTGGGGTTAGGTGGCTCTCGCGTGGGTCCGGCCCCCACCCCGGGCCATGCCCTGCAGCTCCAAACCTTCTCCAGGAGGTAGTTGTGGATGTGGCCTCCGGTGGGGTCACCCTTGAAGTCGAAGTTGATGTCCATGTACTTCCCGAAGCGGCTGGAGTTGTCGTTGCGGTTGGTCTTGGCGTTGCCGAAGGCTTCCAGGACACAGTTGGACTTCAGCAAGACGTTCTTCACCCTGGGTGGGGTGGCAGCTACAGCCTCGCTCGGGGGACACAGGAGGTGGCACCCCAGGCCTCGCCCACCACCGTGGGGGTCCCCTGGTGGCCCCACATCATCCCTAGGGACATGGGACCATCTTGTCCCCCCCCACACCACTCTCACGGACATGGGGCACCTCAAAACCATCTGTGTGGGATGCCAGGTTACTCCAAACCATCCCCTAGGGACATGGGGTACCTCAGAACCTTCCATGTGGGACCTCAGGTCACCCCAGACCATCCCCTAGGGACATGGGACTCCACAAAACCGCCACACAGGTCCATGGGGCACCCCAGGTCACCCCAGATCATCTCTATGGACATGGGACACATCAGAACCATCTATGGGGGACCCCAGGTCACCCCAGACCATCCCCTAGGGACATGGGGCACCTCAGAACCACCCATGTGGGACCCCAGGTCACCCCAGACAATCCCCTAGGGACATGGGGCACCTCAGAACCAGCCATGTGGGACCCCAGGTCACTCCAGACCATCCTCATGGACATGGGGCACCTCAGAACCAGCCATGAGGGACCCCAGGTCGCTCCAGACCATCCTCATGGACATGGGGCACCTCAGAACCATCCATGAGGGACCCAAGGTCACTCCAGACCATCCCCTAGGGACATGGGGCACCTCAGAACCATCCATGAGGGACCCCAGGTCACCCCAGACCATCCCCTAGGGACATGGGGCACCTCAGAACCAGCCATGAGGGACCCAAGGTCACTCCAGACCATCCTCTAGGGACATGGGGCACCTCAGAACCAGCCATGAGGGACCCAAGGTCACTCCAGACCATCCCCTAGGGACATGGGGCACCTCAGAACCATCCATGTGAGACCCCAGGTCACTCCAGACCATCCCCTAGGGACATGGGGCACCTCAGAACCAGTCATGTGGGACCCAAGGTCACTCCAGACCATCCTCTAGGGACATGGGGCACCTCAGAACCAGCCATGAGGGACCCCAGGTCACTCCAGACCATCCCCTAGGGACATGGGGCACCTCAGAACCACCCATGTGAGACCCCAGGTCACCCCAGACCATCCCCATGGACATGGGGCACCTCAGAACAACCACACAGGTCCATGCGGCATCCCTGGTGGCCTCACACCATCCCTATGGCCATGGAGAACCTCGGTTCCCCCTCCGTCATCCCCCATAAGCATGTCCACCCCCCACCCCTGGGTCCCCCCGGCTCCGCGGGGCTGGACCCACCTCTCGACCTCAGCGCGCTGGGAGGGGTTGGTGATGGCGGCAATGTACTGCATGATGTACTTGCTGGCCTCCGTCTTGCCCGCCCCGCTCTCTCCTGGAGGGGACACCAAGGGTCGGGGTGAAGGACCTCACCGCCCAAGGGCATCTCCAACCCATAGAGACCTGGAAGGACTCAGTTGGAAAAGACCTGGAAGGTCGTAGAGGCCGAGAGAGACTCTCCACCTCCACATGAGACCTCTGAGAACCTCATCTCCCCGTCTTTTAAACATCTCCAGGGGTGGAGACTCCACCACCTCCTAGGCCTGAGAACCCTTTCCGTGAAGAACTTTTTCCTGATGTCCAATCCGAACCTGGCCTGGTGCAGCTTGAATTCATCTCCTCTCATCCCAACCCTTGTTCCTTGGGAGAAGAGTCCAGCACCCACCTCACCACAACCTCCTCTCCAGGAGCTGCAGAGAGCAATGAGGTCTCCCCTCAGCCTCCTCTTCTCCAGGATAAACCCCCCCAGTTCCTCAGCTGCTCCTCACAACCCTTGTTCTCCAGCCCCTCAAAGTCTTTCTTGGAGTGAGGGGCCCACAACTGACCACAGGATTCCAGGAGCAGTCTCACCAGGGCTGAGGCCAGAGGGAGAAGAACCTGCCTGGCCCTGCTGGCCACACCGCTACTCATCCAAGCCAAGATGCCCTTGGCCTTCTTGGTCACCTGGGCCACTGCTGCCTCATGGTCAATCAACCCCAACAGGTCCTTCCCCTCCAGACACTTTCCAGCCAGACTTCTCCTAGACTGGAGCTGCCCAGGGTTGTTGTGTCCCAAGGGCAGGACCCGTCCCTCATCCTGGTGGAACCCCCAAGCCCAGCTCCTACCGGAGATGACGATGCAGGTGTCCTTGGCTCGGCGCTTCATGGCCTTGTAGGCGGCGTCAGCCAAGGCGAAGAGGTGGGGGGGCCGCTCGTAGAGCTCGCGGCCTCGGTACCGCTGGACGGTGGCGGCGTCGTAGAGCGGCAGCGCCCGGTAGGGGTTGACGGCCACCACCACCTCCCCGATGTAGGTGTAGATGTGGCCCCGAGAGAACCTGGGAGGGAGGAGGGGGATGGGGGGCTTGGCGGGGGGTGATGGGACGTGGGGTGGAATGTGGGGCTGGAGAAGATCCTGGGGGTGCTGGGATGTGGGGCTGTGGGTTGAGAAGGTTGTGGGACCTGGGATGGAGTGTGGGGCTGGAGAAAATCATGGGGGTGCTGGGATGTGGGGTTGAGGAGAAGGTTGTGGGACATGGAATGGAGTGTGGGGCTGGAGGACATCCTGGGAGTGCTGGGATGTGGGGCTGAGAGTTGAGGAGAAGGTTGTGGGACATGGGATGGACTGTGGAGCTGGGCAAGATCCTGGGGGTGCTGGGATGTGGGGCTGTGAGTTGAGGAGAAGGTTGTGGGGTGGTGGGATGTGAGATGGAGTGTGGGGCTGGAGGACATCCTGGGGGTGCTGGGATGTGGGGCTGTGGGTTGAGGAGAAGGTTGTGGGACCTGGGATGGAGTGTGGGGCTGGAGGACATCCTGGGGATGTGGGGCTGTGGGGCAGCTTGTGGGGTGGTGGGACCTCTACGGGTCCCAGTTGCCCCCAGTCCCAGCTCTGGGGGATCCAGTTGCCCCCCATCCTGGTCCTGGAGATCCCAGTCACCCCCAGTCTTGTCCCTAGAGATCCCAGTTGCACCAGTCCCAGCCCTAAAGGTCCTAAATACCCCCAATCTCTGCACTGGGAGTCCCAGTTGCCCCTAAGCTCAGCATTGGGAGTCCCAATTCCAGCTCTGGAAGTCCCAGTTACCCCCAATCCTGTCCCTAGAAATCCCAGTTGCCCCAATTCCAACCTTGGAGGTCACAGTTGCCTCCAGTCCCAGCACTGGGAGTCCCAGTTGCCCCCAGCTCCAGCACTGGAGATCCTAGTTGTCCCCAGTCCCAGCCCTAGAGGTCCCAATTGCCCCCAGTCCTGTCCCTGGAGGTTCCAGTTGCCCCATTTCAAGCACTGGAGGTCCCAGTTGCCCCCAGTCCCGGTCCTAGAGATCTCAGTTACCCCCAATCCTGTCCCTAGAGATCCCAGTTGCCCCTGTTCCAGCACTGGAGATCCCAGTTGCCCCCAATCCCAGCACTAGAAGTCCTAATCGCCCCCAATCCTGGTCCTGGAGATCCCAGTTGCCCTCAATCCCTGCACTGGGAGTCCCAGTTGCTCCCAATCCCAGCTGAGGAGATCCCAGTTGCCCCAAGTCTTGTCCCTAGAGATCCCAGTCACCCCCAATCCCAGCCCTGAAGATCCCAGTTGCCCCCAGTCCCAACACTGGGGGCCCTAACTGCCCCCACTCCTGGTCTTGGAGATCCCAGTTGCCCCCAGTCCTGTCCCTGGAGGTCCCAGTTGCCCCCAAACTCAGCACTGGAGATCCTAGTTGCCCCTAAACCCATCCCTGGAGGTTCCAGTTGCCCCAGTTGAAGCCCAGGGGATCCCAGTTGCCCCCAGTCACAGCCCTGGGGATCCCAGTTGCCCTCAGTCCCAGTCCCGAGGGGCCCAGTTGCCCCTGTTGCAGCCCTGGAGGTCACAGTTGCTCCCAGTCTTGTCCTTGGGAGGTCCCAGTTGCTTCCAACCTCAGCTCTGAAGGTCCCAGTTCCCCCCAGTTCCATCCTTGGCATCCTGGCCACACCCCAGGCTCCCGCTGCCCCACCCCATCCCATCCCGCGTGTCCCCAGAGCTCCTCCATGGCCTTTCGGGGCGTCCCCATCCCCGTCCCCTCCATACCGCAGGCGCAGGTTGGCCAAGAACCTCTCCATGGTGACCTCCTCGAGGAGGACGAAGTCTGCCTGGCCCAGCTCCGCGCCCTCCGCCTCAGCCATGCCACCCGCTTCCCCTTCCTGCCCCAACGCCCGCTCTGGCGGTGGCGGCGCAGGCGCGCGGCGAGCTCCCCACATCCCTGTCCCCTCCCCTGGGGTGACAAGGGGGTGGCCCCGAGGCTGGGGACACCCCGAGCTGGGGGGTGGTGGCCACACGGTGCCATCACCTCTGATGTTGACCACGGTCAAGCTCAGCGAGTGAAGCAGCTCAAACCAACCGCACCCTCCTTGTGGTTAGGGGGGTGGCACTTCCCTCCGGTGTGGCCCTGGTGGCATCCGGGGGAGAGGAGGGGACGTCGCGGTGATGGATCCTTGAGGTGGTGTCCTCCAACCCATCACCACACCCTCCAACCCATCACCATTATCCCCAAATCCGTCACCGTCTCCCTTTTTCCACACGGTGCCAAGAACCCGCTGGGAAAACCAGTTTATTAAGACACCATGTCACTCGTCCTCGTCCCAGTAGCCCCAGTTTAAGCACTGGGAGCACTGGGAAGGACAAGGAGAACCGGAGAGGGGATTCGAGCTCCAGCTGGAAAAGAAGTGTTAAGTAAACGAGGATTATGGCACTAACGAGGTGGTGAACGGGCAAGAATTCCTCTTCTCCAGATGGCTCCATGCAGGTTGATCTCCGCAAACCAGTGCTCACCAGTATTCATTCCCAGTTCCTGTTTGCAATCAATAAACGATTCCCAGTGAAGCCCAGTTAACCAGAACCCCTTCTTACTCTTGAGGGTTAAACACGTGTGGCAGAGCTAATTAAGCACAATTAGGCTAATTACCATGATGGGAGAGCGAGGACACCACCACCTCATTGCTCTTGGTGGTTCCCAAGGTCCTTCTGGATCATCCCAGCAGGAACCTGGAACCAGAGAGGGAGAGATCGGAGTCACCAGCCGTGCTTGGCCATAAGGAGCTCCAAGAGACTCTCGTTTGATGGTTAAGCACACGTGGCAGAGCTAATTAAGCACAATTAAGTTAATTACCATGATGGGAGAGGGTAGACACCATCACCTCTCACTTCTGATGGCTTCCAATGTCCTCCTAGATGAGCACAACAGGAACCTGGATCAAAAGAGGGACAGATCGGAGTCACAAGTCAGGCTTGCCCATAAGGAGCCCCCAGAGACTCATTTAATGGCTAAAGATATATGGCAGAGCTAATTAAGCACAATTAGGTTAATTACCATGATGGCAGAACGAGGACAACACCACCTCCTCACTCCTGGTGGCTCCCAAGCTCCTTCTGGATCATCCCAGCAGGAACCTGGAACCAGAGAGGGAGAGATCAGAGTCACCAGCCGTGCTTGGCCATATGGAGAGCTCCAAGAGACTCTTGTTTCATGATTAATCAAACACGTGTGGCAGAGCTAATTAACACGACTGAGCTAATTGGGTGTGCGAGCTGTCTATAACCCCTCGCCGGGAAGCGCCGCGAGGGGCCTCAAACGGGCCCAGGGCTGCTCTGGCAAGAGCTGCAGGAATGGTGAGGGCCACACGCCAGGCCCCACCACGCTGGACGCCTTGCGGTTCCGGCGCCCAAGAAACCTGCCGGGATGAAGGGCTCGAGGGCGGCTCACGGTGCTGCCAGCACCGATCCGGTGAGCGAGGGGCACAAGAGAAGAGCTGGGGACATGGGGGTCACCAGGAGCCACCCCACGATGGGAGGAGAACAAACCAACCCCGGCCCTGCGGCTCCTGGCAGGGTTGCAGCTCCAAGAGACTCTTGTTTGGTGGTTGAAGCAGTGTGGCAGAGCTAATCGAGCAGGACTAGGTTAATTAGGTAGGATGAGGGTAATTACCGGGATGGGAAAACGTGGACACCACTACCTCATTCCTCCTGGTGGCTTCCAGGGTCCTTCTGGATCATCCCAGCAGGAACCTGGAACCAGAGAGGGAGAGATCGGAGTCACCAGCCGCGCTTGGCCATAAGGAGCCCCAAGAGACTCTTGTTTGACGGTTAAACACACGTGGCAGAGCTAATTAAGCACAATTAAGCTAATTACCATGATGGGAGAGGGTAGACACCATCACCTCTCACTTCTGATGACAACAGGAACCTGGAACCACAGAGGGAGAGATCAGTGTCACCAGCCAGGCCTGGCCATAAGGAGCCCCCAGAGACTCATTTAATGGCTAAAGACATGTGGCAGAGCTAATTAAGCACAATTAAGCTAATTACCATGATGGGAGAGGCTAGACACCATCACCTCTCACTCCTGATGGCTTCCAAAGTCCTCCTAGATGAGCACAACAGGAACCTGGATCAAAAGAGGGACAGACCAGTGTCATCAGCCAGGCCTGGCTAGAAGGAGCTCCAAGAGACTCATTTAATGGCTAAAGACACGTGGCAGAGCTAATTAAGCACAATTAGGCTAATTACCATGATGGGAGAGCGAGGACACCACCACCTCCTCACTCCTGGTGGCTCCCAAGGTCCTTCTGGATCATCTCAGCAGGACCCTGGAACCAGAGAGGGAGAGATCAGAGTCACCAGCCGCGCTTGGCCATATGGAGAGCTCCAAGAGACTCTTGTTAGATGATTAAACACGTGTGGCAGAGCTAATTAACACGACAGAGCTAATTGGGTGTGCGAGCTGTCTATAACCCCTCGCCGGGAAGCGCCGCGAGGGGCCTCAAACGGGCCCAGGGCTGCTCTGGCAAGAGCTGCAGGAGTGGTGAGGGCCACACGCCAGGCCCCACCACGCTGGACGCCTTTCTGGGGGTGGACAGGGACCTCCTGGTAGCCATTGGGGACCCCCTGGTGGCCTCTGTGACCCCCTCTCCCTTCAGGGCCCTCCAAGCCCCACCTGGTTCCAATGAGCCCCACGCCTTCCCAGTAACTCCCCGTCCCAACTGGGATCCCCAGAGCCGCCCCCCCACACCAGCCCAGGGGTTTCCAGTCCCCCCGGTGAGTCCCATTTTCCCCCAGTGTCTCCCAGTTTCCCAAGATACCACCTACCGAGTGATTCCCCCTCCTCCCAGTGACTCCCAGTACCTCTAGCAACCCCCAAGTCTCCCACCCAGTGCCTCCCACTTCCCCAAGATACCACATACCTAGTGATCCTTCCTCCTCCCAGTCCCCCCAGTAACCCCCAACCCCCTCCATTCCCTCCAGCGCCTCCTAGGCTCTCCCAGTCTCCCCCAGTGCCCCCCACTCCCCACCAGCAGCCTCCCAGTTGTCCTTAGGCCTTCCCAGTAACTCCCACCTCTCCCAGTGACTCCCCCTCCCCACTGGGTCCCTCATAGCCTCCCCATTCCACCAGCCCAGGGGCTTCCACTCTCCCCCAGTGAGTCCCAGTGACCCCCAATCCCCATGCCCTGTGTCTCCCATTTCCCCAAGATACCTCATACCCAAGGATTCCCCCTCCTCCCAGTGACTCCCAGTACCTCCAGTGACTCCCAGCTCCTCCCAGTGCCCCAAGACACCACATACCCAGTGATCCTGCCTCTTCCCAGACCCCCCAGTAACCCCCAACTTCCCCCTGCTCCCTCCAGCGCCTCCTAGGCTCTCCCAGTCTCCCCCAGTGCCCCCCTTAGTCCCTCCCAGTGCCCCCCAAATCCCCCCAACTCCCTCCAACACCTCCTAGGCTCTCCCAGACTCCCCCAGTGCCCCCCTTAGTCCCTCCCAGTGCCCCCCAACTCCCTCCAGCACCTCCTAGGCTCTCCCAGTGCCCCCCTTAGTCCCTCCCAGTGCCCCCCAACCCCCCCCACTCCCTCCAGCGCCTCCTAGGCTCTCCCAGTCTCCCCCAGTGCCCCCCCCCTTAGTCCCTCCAGCACCTCCTAGGCTCTCCCAGTCTCCCCCAGTGCCCCCCCCCTTAGTCCCTCCCAGTGCCCCCCTTAGTCCCTCCAGCACCTCCTAGGCTCTCCCAGTCCCTCCCAGTGCCCCCCAACCCCCTCCACTCCCTCCAGCGCCTCCTAGGCTCTCCCAGTCTCCCCCAGTGCCCCCCTTAGTCCCTCCAGCACCTCCTAGGCTCTCCCAGTCTCCCCCAGTGCCCCCCCCCCCCTTAGTCCCTCCAGCACCTCCTAGGCTCTCCCAGTCTCCCCCAGTGCCCCTCTTAGTCCCTCCCAGTGCCCACCACTCCCCACCAGCGGCCTCCCAGCGTCCCCCATTGGCTTCCCAGTTGTCCCCAGTCCTTCCCTCCTTCCCAGTTCCCCCCAGTGCCTTCCCAGTCCCCCTCACTCCCTCCCATTCTCCCCCAGCGGCCTCCCAGCCCCTCCCCCAGGCCTCCTGGTTCCCCCATCTCAGACCCCCCCCCCCCGCCCCCCGCGGCCCACACCTTCCCATCCCCCTCAGGCGCGGCGGCGAGGCCCGATGGCGGTCGGTCCCCGGTCCCCTCTCCCCGCGCTCCCTTCGCGCTCAACCCGTTCCTCCCCGGCTCGGCGGGAGTCGCCGTGAGGTCGGATGGCGGCGGATGGAACCGCGACCAGGCCCAGAGGCCACCAAAAGGCCCCAGCGCCGCCATTGCTGAGAGCGTCACGTGGTGCAGGCAGGGGAAGGGCAGGCGGGAACAGAGGTACTCAAACACAATCAGAAGGAGGGGCGTGGCCAAGAAGAGAGTCGCAGCCAATCAGAAGAAGGAGGGCGTGGCTAAGGCAAGCGAGGCCAAGCAAGTGGGTGTGGAAAGGCAGGACAAAGCAGCCAATCAGGAAAGAGTGGGCGGGGCTAGAAGGACGAATGAAGAAGAGGAGAAGAGGAGGCTGAGGGGAGACCTCATTACCCTCTACAACTCCCTGAAAGGAGGTTGTAGAGAGGAGGGAGCTGGGCTCTTCTCCCAAGGGGCAGGGGACAGGACAAGAGGGAATGGCCTCAAGCTCCACCAGGGGAGATTTAGGCTGGAAATTAGGAGGAGGTTTTTCACACAGAGGGT
>JAUMJK010001010.1:0-55000 GCA_033558105.1 Coccyzus lansbergi
GGTTTCGCTTTCAATTCTGTCCCTTCCAGACCCGTCGAGAGCCATAAAACTGAGGCTAAGTGTTTTAATGTTAGAAAGAACCTTAGGGACACGATCCACGTGGCCAACTCCACGATTCGAACGCGGAAGAGTGTTTTACGGTGTGAATTTAATTCCGCGGCAGGAGCAGGTGAATGAAAAGAGACAGTATTTCAGTGGCTGCCTCGATGACTCGCCCCTTCCCATTTTTAGATTTGACTCAACAAGAGCTGAGCTCGCAGCGTCTTCGCTAACCCCGCGGCGGGTGGTGGCTTCGCCTGAGACCTGGTGCCCCTGAGCATCTCCTGCAGGACAACCGGAGGGGGGTTAGGAGGTCTTGAGGTGCCCGAAAGGAGAGGCTTAGAGGAGGGGAGGAAGGGGAGATGTAGTATTACCAGGAGAAAAACTCCGAGGCAGATGAGGGGGAGGAAGGGGAGATCACAGAATCACAGAATCACAGAACAACCAGGTTGGAAGGGACCCATCGGATCTTCTAGTCCAACCGTTCTTATCAAACACTAAACTAAGTCCTCCAAGACCTCATCCACCCGTGACTTAAACACCTCCAGGGAAGGTGACTCAACCACCTCCCTGGGCAGCCTATTCCAATGCCCAATGACCCTTCTGTGAAAAACCTCCTCCTAATCTCCAGCCTAAGATGTAGCATCACCAAGAGAAAAACTCAGAGGCAGACGCCGCAGCCTTTCAACCGCCGTTTACTACTTCTCTCCAGACGCGCAACAGCGCTTGGTATTTTCCTCCTGTCCCCACATCCATCCTTTTTATTCCCAATGAGCTCCTACCCTCGCCCCCAGCAGTCTCACCACTTAGAGCTAAGCTAGAATTGGGGGAAACTCCTATTAGGGTTCGGTTTTCCTAAGCTCCGTGTCCCGGCGGCTCCGGGAAGGGGACGCGCCCCTCAGCCCTGGCACAACCGCTATCTCCCTCTCCATCGCCCCCGGGCAGGCACCAGAGCCCCGAAAAAATCGTTTCCCAGCCCTTCCCGGAAGGAAACGGCTGGAACAGGGCGGGTTGCAACTCGCGGTGTCATCTGCGCCTGGTGGAAAGCAGCGGCGCATGGTCAGAGCCAGCGCTGTCTGCGCCCTCTTGCAGCCCTTCGCTTCACAGAATCACAGAATCACAGAAGAACCAGGTTGGAAGGGTGGTTGGAATCAACCACCATCCTGGGTAGCCTGTTCCAGTGCCCAATGACCCTCTCTGTGAAAAAAATGTTCCTAATCTCCAGCCTAAATCTCCCCTGGTGGAGCTTGAGGCCATTCCCTCTTGTCCTGTCCCCTGTCACTTGGGAGAAGAGGCCAGCTCCCTCCTCTCTACAACTTCCCTTCAGGTAGTTGTAGAGAGTAATGAGGTCTCCTCTCAGCCTCCTCTTCTCCCAGGGGTGTCGGCAGCTCTAGGCCTGGGGCTGCTCCAGAAAGGCCAAATCCTGCTGTTCTTCCTCTACCGAAGACTCTTTTTTTTTTTTTTTTCTTATGAAGGATGGTGTAGTTATTCAGATGCTCAGGGCATCGCCATCTGCTCTGGTGATCCTTTTCTCCCCAAGGAAGGGGTGAAAAGTCACTACAGAGAGTTCCTTTAGAGATGTGGGTGTCCAAGGAGTACAAGATCTACTGAGGACCCTCTGACATTTAGGACCAGCAAGCAGGTATCTTTACCGCAGAGGCACAACTGTGCACCTCCTGTAATGAAAGGGAAATCTCCCCTTCGGTTCAAAAAGGAGCAGATATTACACCATGGGAACAAGCTACAGACGAGTAGAGATCCTTGGCATGGTGAAGAAGAGGAAGTTACATGTGAAACAAACAGACAAAAAGGAGGAGAAAGAAAATCATAGAATAATCAAGTTGGAAGAGACCCACCGGGTCATCAAGTCCAACCATTCCTATCAAACACTAAACCATGTCCCTCAGCACATCATCTACCCACATGCCTTAAACACCTCCAGGGAAGGTGAATCAACCACCTCCCTGGGCAGCCTCTGCCAGTGCCCAGTGACCCTTTCTGTGAATTTTTTTTTCCTAATCTCTAGCCTAAATCTCCTTTGGCGGAGCTTGAGCCCATTCCCTTTTGTCCTGTCCTCTGTCACTTGGGAGAAGAGACCATCACCCACCTCTCTACAACCTCCCCTCAGGCAGTTATAGAGAGCAATGAGGTCTCCCCTCAGCCTCCTCTTCTCCAGGCTAAACAACCCCAGCTCTCTCAAAATAAACCAAGAAACCTCAGCCACCTAGCACAGGTACCTCAGTGGCAATTCCCTCACTGAGGTTGAGTGTCCTGAGAGAAGCAATGGCACTGATTCCGTTTTAGTCCATCTTTGCCTCATTCAAACTCTCCCCAAAACAAATGTATGTAAAAACTCAAATATGGACCTGGAGGGCATCTTCCCTATTTTTTACTATCCAGAGTCAAAAGTTAATCCCTTAACCTCCAGTCTCACCTGCAAGAAACTTCACCTACAGCTAGCCAAGATGAAATGGCATCCTCAGTTATTGCAGTGAATCCTAACAGCAGGTTTGGCTGCCTGGGTTTTTTTTTGGTTTTTTTTTTGTTTTTTTTTTTTTTTTTTGTTTTGGTTTGGTTTTGGTTTTTGCTTGGTATCTCTGCGTATGGCCCTTAGGGATGAGGATGTGAATCCACAGGCTGGGTCTGTCCCTCAAAACCAAGATATCTACCCTGACTCCCTGAGCAGCAGTCAAGTGCTTCAGCGCTGCTGCCTGACTCAGGAACACCCAGATATGCATTCTGGATGCTGGATCCCCAGTGCCTGACCACTAACTCTCCAATCCCTGTTTGTGAAGCCCATGGTCTCCTGGACAAGGATAGAGATAACTGATAACCAAGGCGAGTGTGGAGCAGCAGGGAACATGCACTAAGCAAAGCTGATGATCCAGATGAACTGTGTTTATGGGGATCCTTCTCCCATGGCCTGATCTTGCCCTCTGCACTCTCAGAGCTCAGTTCTGGGCACACCATGTACGTCATATTTCAGATGACTATTGGGATTATGAGACAGTAGTCAGGGCAAAAGCAGAGATGTAGGAAACTTTCATGGCAAGCCATGGGCTTCTGCCAGAGAGCACTGAGTTCAGTCCAGGAAAAGTAGGAAATTCTGAGAGTTTGTCTAAAAAAACTTACACCAGGGCAAATAAAATCTCTGTAAGTAGATTCATTTATGTTTTTCTTTATTTTTTTTGTTGTTGCTTTGTTTTCCCCTTCTTTGTTGATGTGTATTTACAAAGAACGTAGAGATTCCACTGCAACTACTGACTGACTTTTGATCCTATTTCCTGCTATGTAGTATGAATAGTTTCTGATAAACACTGGAGCCCAATTTTTCAGTCAATATGAGCCAGAAACAGTGGTAGGGTGATGTAGGCAAGAATACAAACCTGAACCACCCACCACTGTAACAGAACCATATTAACCCCTTGGACCCCATTTTTCAGGCCTCCTGCTTCACAGACTGAGGAGGGTAATGGCCTCTTCTCCCAAGCTACGGGGGACAGGATAAGAGGGAATGGCCTCAAGATCCACCGGGGGAGATTTAGGTTAGACATTACGAACATTTTTTTCACAGAGAGGATCATTGGGCACTCGAACAGGCTACCCAGAATGGTGGTTGATTCACCTTCCCTGGAGGAGTTTAAGGTGCGGGTGGGCGAAGTGCTGAGGGACATGGATTAGTGTTTGATAGGAATGGTTGGACTCGATGATCCAGTGGGTCTCTTCCAACTTGGTTGTTCTATTATTCTATGAATGGGAGAAATCTGCCTCACTAATCTGAGGCAGGCCCATCTTTACCATATTGCTCCCAGACTCAGGAAAATTATAGCCTGAACAAATGAGCAGTGATATGAAGTTTTTGCCCAGAGCCCTGGACACCTAGGAGGTCCCACAGGATGCCCAGAACACAGGGAGGACACTGGCCTTTAGGGAAAGGCCTTGCAGTCAAAGGGAGGCTAAGAGACAGATCATCACGTTTCTGTTGGAAATCGGAGGCGTATTGGCATCGCATGGAGAGAAAAATCTGGACATGTTCATGCGATTGCCTGTTGTGTTGCCTGAGAACAGGCGTGAGAAAGGATAACATAAGTAAAGCCTAAGTGCCTGGATATTCACTGTTTCTGGAAAAGGAAATGAGCACATAGTGAGAAACTCTGGCAGAGGGTTTGTTTCTCAGATCCGGCAGCTCTGCGCAAGGCACACCTAACTACGTGAAGGCTGCCACAGGTAGCCATGGCACAGAGATGGGGTCAGCAGCTCACTCTGGGGCTTCCCCGCACTGCCTGTTCCGTGTTGGGCGGCTCGTTGCACACACCTTTAGAGACTCACCTCCCAGGAGCTAATCCCCAAGTCCCAGGCGAGCCTCGTGGACAAAGGAGGCGAGAAGGGATAACAACCCAGCCCCGGGCGTGTGAGTGTCGGGGAGAGGACGGGGTCCCTGCCTTCCCTGGCCAGCCCAGCCCTGCCCATCGCCCCCCGCTGCCCTCCGCGCCCCCGGCCGCATCTCTCCGCCCCGCAGCGCCGGTCGCAGCATCCCGGCCGGCGGTCCCTGCCTCTCATCCCCGCCGCCCTACACTAACTGCTGTCTTCTTGCGCCCCCCACTGCTGATGGGCCGCAGAGATGAAAGGAGCCAACCCAATCCGCTCGCCCTCGCGGCTCCTTTTGTTTTCGTTTGAGATTTTTTTCCCCCCTTTTCTTTCTTTTTTTTTTTTTTCATGTCAGGGAAGGGAGTGGTAGTCGGAGCAAGGCACCCCCGACGGCTCCTGCCCGCAGTGCCGGAGCTCTGGAGGCTTCTTCTACCTTCCTCCCACGGGCAGGGAAGGAGCCACCTGGGCCGGTGGCCTCCCAGGTGGCACCAGCACCGCCCTGCGCCGTCCCTCCCAGGGGCTCCGCGGCTGACACGCTGATTCGTTCCGAGGTTACATCATCCTCGCTATCGTCATCCCTCCAGGTCAAGAACATTTCGCTCCGTCCGACTTTCAAACCGTGGGCAAACACGCCCTGTGAGAGAAATCGCTGTTGCGGGTAAAACCTGGAGGCGACCAACTCAGACGAGCCCTTCTGGGGAGGAGGCACCCGGAGAAAGTCGCCACACAGCTTGGCCGGAGCAGCCTGGTGTTCTCTGATCTCAAAAAAAATAAAAAAACCCCACAACGTTTCCCACGGGCTGCTCAAGGGTTTAGCCGCGCGGAGCCTGAATACATCGAAGTAAATAAGTTTCTGTGCTTCAAATCGCGGCCATCGACTTCTTCCAAGACCCGATGGGCGATCCCTGTTTGGCTACGTGGTGTGTGCCATATAGCACATCTTATTCTAGATCATAGAGTCATAGAATCATAGAACAACCAGGTTGGAAGGGACCCATCAGATCTTCTAGTCCAACCATTCCTATCAAACACTAAACCAAGTCCCTCAAGACCTCATCCACCCGTGCCTTAAACACCTCCAGGGAAGGTGATTCAACCACCTCCCTGGGCAGCCTATTCCAATGCCCAATGACCCTTTCTGTGAAAAACCTCCTCCTAATCTCTAGCCTAAATCTCCCCTGGTGGAGCTTGAGGCCATTCCCTCTTGTCCTGTCCCCTGTCACTTGGGAGAAGAGGTCAGCTCCTTCCTCTCTTCAACCTCCCTTCAGGTAGTTGCAGAGAGTAATGAGGTCTCCTCTCAGCCTCCTCTTCTCCAGGCTAAACAACCCCAGCTCTCTGGATTTTTTTCTTACTTAAACTGCGCAGTACATATATGAATACGCACGTATTTATTGCACGTCTGCATATAGACACGTTCTTCCTGCCCTCGCTCTCCCATTAAAACCCAGTTTCGAAAAATCTGCCTAAATCCGGAAAGACTGCATCTATGCGCCAGCACATGCCTCTTGCCATGGGTACGGGGCGATCTGTAGGAGTTTTTCATTCCCAGTCCACAAAACCCGTTTTGAATGCTTTTAGTCTCGCTGCCAACCAGCAGTTAAGAAAAAAATAAATAATCAAAGCATGTGGAACGCGTCCCATGTGCTGATTCCTTCTCGTTTCGTGCGTGGATACGCCTTTCTTAGCGCTTTTCCATCTAGCCCCGTAGGAAACAGGAATGACTTTACCGGTTTAGCCTCCTCCTCCCCTTGGGCATCCCCGCAGCACGATGCCTCCGCGGGGAAAACTTCGAAACGCTTTTATATTTGAGAGTTTCCCCTCCCTGATAGCTGCTCTCCCTAGCTCTTCTAGGGAGAGCAGGATTGAGCCCGCAGGGGAGCCAGAGTCCCTCCAGGCAGAGCCGGGTGGAGGTGCGAACGCTTTAAACACCTTTTCAGTTTCTTTTGCGCGGCAGCAGGTTGATGAGACCTTGATACGGAT
Organism: Coccyzus lansbergi; assembly: GCA_033558105.1. Classification (NCBI taxonomy): domain Eukaryota; kingdom Metazoa; phylum Chordata; class Aves; order Cuculiformes; family Coccyzidae; genus Coccyzus; species Coccyzus lansbergi. The sequence goes on from JAUMJK010001010.1 coordinate 6,388, forward strand.
CAAGTCATCCCTGCTGCCCTCGATTTACGGGGACTCGCCTTTTGCTGAGGAGTCCCGGACCCCCTCGGTTCTTCCTTCTCCCCCATCGCACACAAGTGCTCTGTAAGTGGGGAGGAATCTGGTAGGAATCCTTCTGCTTTCCAAATATGTCTCACTTAAGGCCAACCCGTTCCTTCAAACCTGGCTGTTCTATGATTCTATGATTCTATGATTCAGAATCGACGCATTTCTTGTGGAAAAATTAAAAAAAAAAAAAAAATCACTCATGAAACGGAGAGAAAGCAGAAGAAAACGTTACCAAAAGAAACATGTTTCCTGGCACTCAGACTGGGTGGATGTAGGATAATAGGATAATAGGATAAGGAAAATAGGATGATAGGAAATAGGATAAAGCTGGTACTCCCCAACAGCCCTCGGTGCTGGGGGGGAGCGGTCTGGGGGCTGCAGTGGGGGGACCCTGCAGAGTCGGGGCTTGCTGTTCGCCCCCTCGCAGGCGGCTCAGCACAGGAGGTCAAATCACAAACCCACTGCGAGCTCGCTGCCTGACCTGGCCCCCCTCTCTGACTTTGTGGGAGAAGGGGCATTTTTAATTGTGTGGCGGCTATAATTTCACTCTCTCCCCAATTAGAGACAGTGACATGGCTCGGATCCCACCGCAGCCCTGAAACTGCAGGTAAGTGGGTGCAACCAAGCCTCTGCTGTGTTTATTTGCCATGGGGTGCAGTGCTGAGGGGCGAGCATCCCCCTTTGAAATCAGGGTGCTATCCTCTGTCAGGTGCCCTCTTGCAAGACAGGGGAGACAACCAGCTCCACAGGGGCCATGGGAAGGGTAGGGAGAAATCTCTCCCCTCCCACTGGGTTGTCTCTGGAGCTATGCCCTGCACCAGTCACCCGCTCTGGTAACCAGGAGAGGATGTGGCTAGCTGCCCAAGGCCGTATCTTTTCCCCATCAGGACCCCGATGTAGAAAAGATAGTCACTGATGCTGTAAATATAAAAAAAGATCCTATTCTCCCGAAGCTACGGGAGTACCCCTGGGCAGGCAGCTGGGATTCAACACCCTCCACCTCTCTTCAACAGCCACATGGCCCATTTGGCCGATGGGCAGCATCCTCTTGGCTCAGGAGCACCAAGGATGATGGGCCAAGGCCTAGGTCACACAGTTGGCCTCAACACCAGTTTGCACAGAGCCTGCTCTCTGTGACCTTTCGGGTGTAGCAACAGGGTAACCTCCCTCTCCCTCCTCAAATACCGAAGACACTGAGCCAGAACCGGTTTGCTTTATACTGACCAAGTAAAGGCTGATTTCCAAACCACTGATGGGGCTGGAAAACTTTCTGCCCTTGGGTTGGCTTCCCCCTCCAGAAGGGGAGGTATGAAAACCATGTGTCTGAGGTGGTTGCCACACGCAGCACAGAGCAAAATATCCATCCTCGATTTCATTTTTTTTTTTTCTTTTAATGACAACATCACCGTGTGTGCTTGTATAAATCCTTGGTGATTTCACAGCTCCCCACGGTAATATCACTAGGCTGACTCTTATGATTTCCTCCACGCCTGCACAGTTTTAGATTTATAGGTCTCTAACATACTCATTCACAGAAATAAAAGGGGCGGGAGTGGAGAGGACTTGATTTCTGGCTACTCTCTGAGGTTTCCATGCCAGATCCACGCAAGATTGAGGGCTTTGGAAAGGTGGGCTCATAAACCAACTCCTTAAGTGACTGCACCCATGTTAGGGGGTTAGGCACACACTCACGCACACAAGAAGTCACATCCAAAGAAGGGTTAAAATTTGTTTAAATGCATTTTTTGAAAGTGAAAAGGTAAAAAAGAAAAGACACCCAACTCCCCCCAGAAAAACAAGTAGTCTCAAAAGAATTTTTGCAGGCAGATGCATTAATCCCATGTAATAACCACTCCGGTGCCTGCTAGGTCAGAACTCTCCCAGCACTGAGAAATCTGAACTTTGTGTGCATTAGGATGAAATCAAATGGATAGATCAGCATGAAAATCAGACAGTGGAAGAGCAGCTGCTGGGGGGGGGTCGAAGGGTCTGAGTTTTCCAAAGGTTTGGGCCCAACCTAGCTATCATCAGCTCAAGGGGAAAAATTGCAAATGGTGGCGATGATTATAGTGACTCGGGAAAGAAGTGTCCTAAACCAGGTAGCTGTTTAAGCAGAGGAGAATTCTCAGCTCATCTCTACAGGGCTGTTGCTCTACCCTCTTTACTCCTCCTTAGCTGTACTTTGCCAAGTATTTCCCTGCTGATAGCACAACACCTAGAGAGAACCTGTTTCTAACTCTCCCGCAAGAAATTCCTCTGCAACAGAGCTCTGTGTGTTAAATGCACCAAAAGGCAGCAAGTGGATCTTCCTCAGACCTCTGGCAGATAGAAGATTTACACGTGTTCCAGTGAAAGTGGTCTGGAACAGAAGCCAGTTCCTCATTTCTGACACAGGAGCACAGGTATGAATTAAGGATATTCCAAATGAAAATGTGATGTCTTCCAAGCTTTACAAGGAGGTGAAAGGCTCCTCATGAACAACAGACACACTTCCTTCAAATTGTATTTTCTGTGGCATCAAGCCATCACACAAGCAAAAGAGTATCCTGAAGAGCATCCAAGACCTAGAGTTTTCAGGGTGCCAGTTCTTATGTTCAGATGCACTTTGGGTGTACTAACTAAAGGATTAGACCTTCCTTTTCTCTCTGTCTCCTCTCTGGAAGGCTTTGCAAACCCTTTGTACAGCAGAAATTAATCAAAGCAAGTTTCATGGTTAGACTACCTCACAGTCAACATAGTGATGGGTGTTTGCATTGAACTAACCAACACCTTTCAGAAAGTTTGCATGTAAAATGGCACCAGAGTGCTGACTTCCAAGTGCTTACATACCACCCAACAAAGAAGGTTGATCTGACCTATGAACTAGGCAAGTTCACAGAGTAATTTGTACTTTGTCATCTGTAGAACGTGGGTGATACAACTCAACATACAGAGCTGTGCTTCACGAAGCCTGTGTCTGGAAGGTAAAGACTTATTCATGTATGGAAATGTTTAAGAACATCCACACAGGACTTGCTGCTCCACCTCAGATCCACACCCCATCTCAGCCCAGGTGAATTTCCTGGTTAGACAAACCTGAGTTCCCAATGGAGATAAGGAAGAACACAGGAACTTGTTCAGAACAAGAATGTTCACATTTGGAAGTACTCAGGGAGGGCCATGGCACTTTAAACTCAGATGCTGTCTAAACTTGCATGAGCTTTCAAGAGTAGACACACGTTAGCAGACTGTGTTCCATTCAACCTTCCTAGTTCAGTGTGAGTGTCTTCTGTTGGTTTGCATCAAGTTCACCTAATCTAAACACAGTCAAACTAATTTAATCTGAGATAAAGAATTCCCATAAAGTCTTTGTGTAGATTCCCAGCTCAAATCACAACTCAGAGTACTTCAATTCTGTGTAGAGGCCGGATATAAAGTATTTAATTTCTTTTCAAATTGAGGAGGCCTTGCCTGGACAGGGAAGATCTGGTCACCCCCAGTGTGCCTGACAGGAAACTTGAGCAATGATGATGCCCTCAGCTGTACATAACCACCTCACAGCTACCGCAACACAACTGATGGATTCTTGGATGTGGCATCTCTTAGTCCATTGCAGTGAAATAGTGAACAGGTTTATAGAAACTGCTGCTGGAACACGTTAATTAGTTTCTCTGATTCCTGGGCCCCGACAGCTTTGCTGACAAGGCAGAAGAGATGTCTACCTTCAGCTGCTTCATTCACAGCTATTGTTATTAATTAACCTAATGTGACTTCAGTTTAAATTAACACACCAGACACCATGGCTGAAGAACAGACAATTCCTTCTTTTTACAGCTGGAGTGAAAACAGCTGTAACCTCTTCATCGACATCAGCTAAATTCAAGATGAGTCATCAATCACTCCCCTCAGTGAATTGTTGCATTATATGGACACTTCTGCTTATGCACTCGTTCCCACTCAAGTGTCTCATATCTGTATAAACAGATTTTTAATCAACTGGAGGCGAATCAATATGCTGGGCTTATAATGGTTCCAAAGTTAGTAAGTTACTATGGGACAGAGTAATCAACCATTTCTTGCCTCAGACTATGCAATAGAATGCAAGGACACGACCTTAATTGAAGTGATAGGGGGGTTTTGCTGTATTCAAGGCATAAACCCTCCACTGCAAATCTACCTTGCTGTTATACACACTCTTGCACCCTTGTACTCCCACCATTTCTGACTTAAACCATCTCAGACTGCAGCTTTCCCATGTAGTTCGTTCTGATTAGTTCATGGAGTAGAGGCTGTGGCTGTATTTACATGACAATCATATATTGTATCCTGTCATGCAAGGTATTGCAGAGTTGCTCTAAAACATGTTAAATCACATCCCAGTACCACCTGACTCCATGACACAAACGTTGGGCAGAACATAGTGACACCCTTTAACCAGTTGGAGAAGGATAATTTTTATCCCAGGAAAAATCCCAACCCACTCTTTAGAAGTCACTGGGGTGTGGATGATAAATTTAGGAGGAGAGTGGGAGCCAGGAAATCTGGAGTTCTCTTCCTGCCTTCCTGCTGGCTCTGTGGCCTTGGGCAAGTCCTAATCTTTCTGACTCCACTTCCCGTCCTGTAAAATAAGGGTAATATTAGTTACTCCATGGTGATGACTGCAGTAGTGATCAGTTAACAGTTTCTCCGTGGTAAAAAATACCCCAAAACTTCGAATATAATTATTTATATTTTAAAGTATTTTAAAGAGGAACAATATCCCTGTTACTCGTATTGATATTTGAGGGTAATAAGATAAGAACAATCCATTCCCTTACCCTGTTCATCATGATCGCTTTACAGTAACCCTCTGAGAGTCTCACTTTGGAAAAAGGACAAATCCAGCTTGTAACCAAATTCATCTTCTCAGGGGCATTCCAGGCATTATATAGCTGGTGTGCAAGATCTAATGTGGAAACAATCCAGTTTCCATTAGGACAGATTTTGAGCAGAAGAAAAATATTTTTTTAGTGGCAAGCTTCATGTTTTTCTCTCACATCAGTTTTGTGCCATTTTCTCTTTTCCCTCTTTTTGATCATGAGCAAACTTCTCTCTCCCTCTCAGGAAAGCAAAACATATTTGTTTAAGATTTTCCCATGAAAAAAAAAGAGTGTTTACTTTCAGCTCTTCTCCAAGCCACCTGGATGCTGACTTCTCGAACAGATGCTGTTCAGGTAATCTGCTGATGTCTTGTAGTTTCCAGTTCTCTCCAGCAATCAGCCACCATCTCGCTTTCAGCATGTAGATGAAAAATTCTCCAGGGAGAGGACCTCTCAGTGTCCTCTGCTTTCTCTCCGCTCCACAGAGTCCTTCTTACAAAGCTAAGGAGTGATGGTAATAACAGTGATGAAAAGATATGATTAAGGGATCGTTAGTCCTAATAATTCCTTGCCACTGGAGCAGTGCCTGGAGACCTCCTGCTGCCAGCCTGTACAAAGCAGTCTAACTGACCCCAAGAAGAGCATCAGGCCCATTTCAGAACAGAGGTGGTGCAAGCGTTCCTGGCCACCAGTGTTTTGTGCGGTGGGGTGGGAAGCTAAATCAAAGGACCAGCCATAGTTCCAGCTCATTAGAGGTGGCAAATATTTTCTGCCTGCAACACCACTGCTTGGCTCTGTAAATCTAAAAAATAACCCAAACCCTCTATAAAAGTAATGTAAACCTCCAAGATCTATAACCAGTGCTTCACACTCTCTTAGGTTCTGTTGTAGATTTTATTATGAGGCTTCATTGAAATTCATTTACCTACACCCACATCCTGGGCAGGACGGTGCTGCCTGATAAGCATCTGAGCATCTGTCTGGAGGAAACCACGGTAAAGCCATCATAGCCAACATTTTTATTAGAAAACAGCCTTTCTTATTAATTCTGTAGGGTTTGGTTACTTCCATTCCCTTTCTCTGGCTTCAGACCTTCCCAGTCACTGCTCTTGTGGCGTCCCTGTGCACTGGCTGGGAGGCTGTAATGCTGCTTGCATCTGTCATGTAATTGCATGACAGGGAATGATGCAGCCAAAGTCTTTGTCTAGCTTTCCCACAGAAGCCCTGACACTCTTTTCATAGTGCCACACATGTAAAAGATCTGATACTGCAATACGCAGCCAAAAACACAGCACGTTTCACACGAGTGAAAAGCTCAAGGGTAACATTGCAGAGGGACTGGTTGGGAAGACACCAAATAACTCGTTTGGAAAAGATTTGCAGGGTTGGGATACAACTCCCTGGTTCTGTCTCCAGCAGTTGGGAAAAGGAACTTTTCCAGGGGCATGAGATGAATCCAGAAAAGTGTTCAAGCCTTTGTTTTTGACCTGGATGGTGTTACAGGGCTGTGGGCTAGTGTGTTATTCATCACCTGTGTGGTTGTAGCTGAAAGGGGTTGTTTTGTTTTGCATTTTTAACAAGACATATCCATGAGTTGAATAAAATAATTGAGTTAGGAGGAGGGAGAAGCAGCTTCTGAACCCGATGGCCACTGATACTTTCCATGTGAGGGGGTAACCTTTGGTAACCCTGGCCCCATGTCATGTGACAGGGCCAGGAAATAAACCCTGGGCTCTTACCAGCACTCCTGTGTGTTACACCTTTATTGCAGTGATGACAGGTTGATGGCTACACTGAAAGGTTCTTTTCCTTCAGGGAGTCCTGTCCAATGTTCAGCTTTATCCATCCATAAATGCTGTCTAAGTAGTGTAGGGTCGCTGGGAAAGGTTCCCACTTGCCCTCCAACCCCTCCACCTAAAGACTGTAGCTGGGAAAGGGGCCCTTCACCTGCCTGTCAAAAGCCACTAACTCACTGTCACCACAGCCAGCTTTCTCCTCTCTGGAAGTGGAGAGAACTTACCTCCATGGAAGTCTTTCAGAAGGATGTTCCTTTCCTGTTCCGCTCCATCTCTTCTCAACCCAGTGTGCTAAGATACCAGTCAACCTTCTGTGCTTTTCTTGGATCTCAGGAGAGAATACAGCAAACTCTTATTTTATGGAACTCCTCTGGCAGATCGGAAAATAATGTATCTGTCCTCTACTTAACAATTTCAATTCTCTGTTTTCCTTTCTGACAATGACATTATTAAGGGCTCTTAATATGCTGCAGTTACTGTAAACACAGAGGTGCTGAAGGGGTATTGGAAAAAAAAAAAGAAATCAGAAGTTAACTGAAGAAACAAATGAACTAGGAAGGAATTTAATCACAATTTGTGAGCTCCCCTTTTTTTTAAATGCTATTAGTCTTTATTTATTCCACCCCACACACCCCCTAGCTCTCTTTTAATTACCACTCGTGGGAAAGGTAAGCTGACCGGTTTGATAATTCTCAGCACCACAACAAGCGGTAGGAACGGGTTTAAACTGGAGATCCTGAAAGCTTTCTCTTTGCATAAGACGAATTTATAGCTTGGAAACTAAATATTTGTTCAAAGAACTTTTAGAGGTGTTTGAGCACACAGGAGAGATGAAATGGCAGATTGAATATTTCATTTACATGCAATAAGCACGGCATTAAGTCCTATCTTAATTCTTCACCTGTTTTCCGAAATCCTTTGACAAACATAGGACATTTCACCTCACTCCGCTTATTTTGAGTGGCTTTCAGGCTCATTTAGTTATTTGGTGTTCCTGTATGGAAGTATCCGAGGAAGGAGAAGATTTTGGTCCCTAAGGAGAGTGCTGCAGGCTGCAGGCAGGTTGATTCCTCCTGTAGCAAGTATTTCCAGGTGCTGCTGCTGCTGAATAAGGATGGGGCTTTGCCCAGGAAATCCAGTCTGGCTTCAGTGGGCATGCAGATGCTCCAGGGATGAGCTCCATAGGAATGGTTATAAATAAAGAAGCAAACAAACAAGCAGAAGGCACTTCCCACCATAGGAACTGGGTAACGTTTCTCTGGTGGGAGCAGGGTCCAGTGAGTTGGGAGCTTCTGGTTGTTCAGCGCAGGGTTTGCTGCTGCTCAGCAAGACGTATGACACAGACTTTATCAACGCCTTTTCTACATCTGGGGATTTTTTTTTTCCGGTAACTTGCTGAGCTATCACGAAACTGTGATCTACGGCTTACTCAAACAGCTTTTCTGTGCTACAGCTCCTACAAACTGACCCGTATCACTAGGTATGAATCTGAAAGCCTTCACGACTGTGTGGCAGAGCTCTCTCCTCTATAAACATCTGCAGGCACATTCTCCCCTTTCTCTTTAGCAGGAGAAATAGAGAAGAGGAGAGAGCTCCTCTGTGATGTCTTGCAGCCTGCTTTGAAAAGAAATACACATATTTATCCAGAGGTTTAGAGGATGATTCCAGGGTAGAAAGTACACGTAAACATGCAGATTTACGCTCCATCTATAGTTTACTAGAACAAAAGGTACTCCTTCTTTGTACTTCTAGTAGGGAAGATTAAAACAGTACCAAATGTGAGCATTAGCGACTTTGGAAAGGGGTTTTATTCTTCATGCCCTAAATGCCTAAACTTAATATTTTGAGGTGGCACACAAGCTGTGATCATAAAACTAGTTTTACTGGGAAGCCATGTTTACTTCTTGTTTATCAGACTTATTTTAATTCATTCTGGGTAGGTTCCAAGCGCTATGTTCGAGATTAAAGGCAACTGCGCACCCCAATTAGCAGCCAGCCCTTTCTAAGCCAAAACGTTTCTGAGAAGCGAGATGAAAGTGGAATAATTTCTGTTCATTAACAGTAAGAGAGCTGGGGTGGGTTATTTTTTCACTAAACGGCTCTGCCTTGATTTTGAGCTTCTCAAGACTTGAAACAAGTGACCACGTAAAAGCGAAACCCAGTGCAAAAATACCCCTCCAGGAATCGCTTTCGATAAAGTACACGAGCTTTACAGTAAAAAAAAAAAAAAAAAAAAAAAAAAAAAAAGCACAGTAACTAGTAAATCATCGGGGCTGAGCAGGACTCCAAGCTCTCTCCAGCAGAAAACCTAGCTCTGGGGCACTAATCTCTCCGTCTTTCATGCGAAATTTTTCAACTGAAGCCGCGATGGAGACCGTAAAAACTTTTGCTTCCCTTCAACCAAGGCAGCAGAAAATTCACGCCGTTCTAGGGGGACGGTCGGCTGCGAGGCTGAAAAATTCCAACCGAAAAGGGTTTTGCCATTTCTTTACGAATACGACTCCTCTGTGCGAGTGTAAATCTCGCCTCGCGCGCACAGCGAGCGAGACAAGTTTTTCCCTTCGGAGCAATACGGAGTTTATCAACTAAAAAACCGAGCAAATAAATCTCGAAACTCGATTTCAAGGGGGTGCGTTTTACACGTGAAAGACTTGTTTGAATTTTCACTTCTTCACAGAGGCCTGTAAAGCTCGGCTTCGCCTTCCCAAGCGCGGGGGGAAAGGGCAGCGTCGGCCGCGAGAAAGCGGCTGAAGGGCAACTCGCCCCAGCCCCGACGCCACGGTGAGGGGCTGGGCAAAGCCCCGGCGCTCCCAGCAACCTCTCCTCGGGGCTTCCACCTCGGTAGCACCCCCTCCTCTACCCCTTTACAAATCTCCGATGCCCCCCAATAGCTTTCCTAACGAGCCAGAAAGACGGGGAAAGGGAGTCACCCACCCGGGGTAAACCCCGACGGGGACCCCGGCGGATGATTTGTTTACGGTCATCGTTTTACTTAGACAAAGCTCTCTTCCCGAGGAACTTCGGGAGCCTCGGATGAGGATTGTTTGGAAATATCTTTGAAGATATCTACCCCCCGTTTCAGCCAATCGTGACACCTCTTTGAATTGAAGGGAGAGAAAGCTCAGATCCTGCTTTTTTATTGAAACCAGCGAAGGACCTCGGGAGGAGGGGGCGGGAAGGGAGGAGAAGACGGGAGGGGGAGCAGGGCTTTGGGGGCACAAATCCACTTTGTCAAGAGGAGACAGCCCGCACCTATCGGCGGTCGCCGAGTCCCCGCTCCTGCGGGAACGGGAGCCCGCGGGGACCGCGACGCCGGCCCCGCATCACCTGCCACCCGCAACCGGGATCTGCGAGGGGACAGGGAAGCCGGATCCCTGCATGAGGACAGGGGCAGGGAAGCCGGATCCCTGCATGAGGACAGGGGCAGGGAAGCCGGATCCCTGCATGAGGACAGGGGCAGGGAAGCCGGATCCCTGCAGGGGGACAGGGGCAGGGAAGCCGGATCCCTACGAGGGGACAGGGGCAGGGAAGCCGGATCCCTACGAGGGGACAGGGGCAGGGAAGCCGGATCCCTGCGGGGGGAACAGGGGAACTGGAGCAGAGCAGCCGTCGGAGCTGGCGGCACCTGCTCTTCCCCCCCCGGGGGACACGATTAGGACGAGCCCCTGGATGCAGGTTTATCCTCCTTCCGCCAAGGGAAAGGGCAGGAGTGCAGACCGATTCCTTGGCCTTGCTTGCAGAGTTGAAACGGCAGAACTGCCCTGGAAACACTTCTTCATCAAACGTCTTTTCAAACACGCACCCTCTCCATCCTCTGCAAAGAGCGCTGTGAGCGCGCAGGCGGCTTGGCTCGCACACGAGAACGCGCACACATCTCCTTCCTATAAACGACCCTTACTGCTACCAGCAGATTTGCCTACTTCAATTTTCCCTTTTTGGTGGTATTTCAAGCTCTGCGTTTAAATACCCGCCGGTAAAACGTTCTCGGGGGCGTCTCCACAGGAGAAGAATTTATTCCTCTGAAGTAGCCCCTGCCCTCTGCACTGAAAAAAAAATAAAATAAGATAATAATTGCAGGACTGTGCCTTCAGCACAAATCCAAGCCCAGAGTGCAGCCCACATCCTGGTCCCCATTCCGGCCGCCCCGTGAATCGGGTGTTTGTGTTAAACTATGTGAGTGCTACTTATTCCTGGCCCAACAAAAGTCTCCATCAGCTTCTGAAGGCTGGTGGGAGCAGGGAAAACGCTTCCTTGCAGACTCGCTGGCTGCTTGACATGAAGGGACATTGCAGAGCGGCTTGGAAGAAGGGGCAGGGGACGTGGGGGAAGGATCGGGAGTGGGGCAGCAATTCTGCTGCTCCTTGGGGGATCACACACAGACACACAGACGCACAGACACACAGACAGACACAGCCGGTCTCAGGAGCTCGGTGGGATGCTGCATCTCGCTGCCCATCCAACGTCGCCCTGATCATCTCCACTACCTTGAGTAAAGCAGCAGAAGAATTTCCTTAAATCGCTTTTATTCCAGTTTTCTCTGGGTGTGCGTGAAAGAGGTCCCACCACCCAAGACATTTAGCATCAAAACTAGCCGATACGTACATACATTTTTTTTTTTTTTCCTGAAGCGTTGGGATGGAGGAGAAATCTTTTGGCTCTGTTAAAGGTGACTTTCCGAGCTCGTTTTCCAAAACTCTGTTCGTGATGGTGTGATTCGCCTCACCCTCCCATACAGAAAATAACACTAATTTGCTCCTCTTTTCATAGCGTTCGAATCTCTCTCCTTCTAGCAGATTAAACGGCCGGTTGCTGGGGAGAAATAAAAAAAAAAAAAATCAAGACTGTGAAAGGAATAAAACTCTAAGTCCATAAAGATGAAATGTAACGAGAATGTTGAATACATAACGTTGCTATATAACAGTTTCAATTAGTTGAGTCCTCTGTAACGTCTTGTAAAGGTGTAAGGACACGTTTACAGTGTAAGCAATATAATGTTCTCAACTGTACAAGTTAATTATTTCCAGATTTTTTTTTTTTTTTTTTTTAGAAGTGAGTTTCACGAGTAAAGGCTCTGTCCGGGTATAAAACAACCCTAATGTTTTTTTTTTTTTCCAACATTAAACATCTTGAGTTCATAATTAGAAGCGGAGGAGAGAGCGGACAGTTAAATAACGAGAGTCGGGGATTTGAGAGGAAAATTTAAAAAGAAAGAACAACAGCCTTTTGTCTTTGGGGGAGCAGTGATTATGGCGACCGCGTCTCCTTCGCTGAGATTTATCTCCACTTCTGAGGGCAATAACGCCGCCTGGCACAACCCAGACACGGAAAGGCTTGTGTGTGCCAAGCGGGAGCAGTTTTCCACTCCTAGAATTCACCAAATCCCAAGAATTTTTTTTTTTTCCAAGAGGCTTATTTTTTACTCTCTGCTTCTACACCGCTCGACATCAAGAACCGGTGGGTCCCTTCCAACCTGCTTGTTCTATGATTCTGTGATTCTATGAAAGTCTTAGGCGTGTCGTGAGGTCCGTACACTACCCCCCAGCAGCGTCCCCCCTCCCTCTTTCCCCCTCGGAGGGTTCAGGGGAGCATCGGCATCTCCCATCGTCGGTGGAGCTGGGGTAGACGCCAGGAGGAAGGTGTCGATGCTCTTTTTCGATTCCTTCCAGGGCTGTTTGCCCCTTGCCTCTTTTGCTTCCGATGCTGTAAATGTCACCGGCGTTTGCCCTCGAGGGTCCCAACGTGTTCCCCGCACCCGAGTGGAACCGAAATCTCACCCTTTCCTCCTATTTCTAACCAGAACCCTAAAATAATGATGCCCGAGGCCACCTCCCTCTCACCATTTCCCTTTAAGATCTAATATTTAATAATATTTTTGATAGGAATGGTTGGACTCGATGATCCGATGGGTCTCTTCCAACCTGGTTGTTCTATGATTCTATGATTCTATGACTATTTTAATTTTCCGCGGAGAGGGCGAAAGCGAAGAGGAAAAGGAATAAAAACCCAGGATGGGATTTCCCATGCTTAGGCCTTTCACATAACTATGTGCAGGACCTAAAACTCCATGCGAAATTCTTGGCTTTGGCTCCCTTCGCTCCACAACTTCCAACACAAGCATCACCCGAGGCTGAGCAGGGATCCACTGGCAAAAAAAAAAAAAAAAAAAAAAAAAAAAAAAAAAAAAAATCAACGCCAATTTTAGTTGTCACTAATTTTGATTGGCAATAAAAAGACCCACAAATCCCTCTCTCTCGTACGTGTTAACCCAAAGTTGTCGGATTTTAAAACCAGGTGCTAGCGGTGGAGCAAATAAAGATTTCCAGATTTCTCTTAAACTTATTTACATTATTTGTTAGTGTTTTTTTGATTCGTGAGGAGCCGAGCTCGCTCACTTCAGGCTCGCAGGAGTGTTCACACCACATCGAGACCAAAGAGAAATTCTGCGGAAGATTTTTTTTTTTTTTTCCCCCTTAAGGAGATCAACTACAGAATAAATTTTTACAGAATAAATTTTTACGGAACGGGAGAGAAAACATTCAAACGCCCGGAATCGTTAGCCGAACTCAAAGGAAAACTTTGGAAATTGCAATTGTTTAAATTTTGTGTGCACAAATATATGTAACGTAAGCAGAATATGAGGAAAATTGCCTAGATTCCCGTATGGGTCATTATACACTAATATATCCCAAAACAGGGAGAGCGAAGAAGGTTTTCCTGGTCCTGTGTGAAGTCTGGAGGTACCTGATAGGATTAAAACTCGAATGTCTTGTTGCTTTCTGGGTTTAGTTTGGGGATTTTGACTTCTTTTTTTTTTTTTTTTTTTTTTTTTTTTTAGGATAACAAGAGAGGCGAATTTCCAGTCTGTGAAGGTAAAAGCTTATTTGCGCTTCTAAGGGTGAGAAGACTGGGAACGTCTCTCTGCCCCGCGACTGGGATCATATATTGTTCTAAAGTAGAAATGTCAAAGTTAAGTAATTTACCACCTGGATGTCCTTGACTTGGGATGATTAAAGTTTAATCCGAGGTGTGTGCACAGCTTTACCGTGTTATTTAAACACATCAAAGGTCGTAAAAGGATTCCAATAGCATGAGTTGCACACCAGAGAGAGCTTTCTCTGTGGAGAAATCCCTATTTTATACCAGCCTGAGCTCCAGAACGCTCTTAAAAAAGAGGAAAAAAAGTGGGAAACAAAGAGGGGAAAGTAGGATGGCAGGGGGGAAAGGGATTTCATTTCCAAAGAGGGTGGCAGACTTCAAAGAGGCTGGAGGGTCGGGCTCCCGGGAATACATCGTGGGGGGGGGGGGGAAAGGACAGAGCCTTCAATTATCATTAGCTGTGCAGACATCTAGTGGGAAACCCTCGCAATTGCACCCCTACCCCCTCCTCCTCAAGGCTCTTACCCCGGCTCCTCGGCCTCCCCTCCGCCGTCCTCTCCACCGCCGCCGCCCCCGAAGCCGTCGAGCAGGGCCGGTGTCCCCATCCGAGCCTCCCGGTGCCCCCCATCCGAGCCTCCCGGTGCCCCCATCGGAGGCTCCCGGTGCCAGTCCGGCACGGCACGGCCCCGCCTGGCTCTTGCCCCTCCGACACCGCCCCCCCACCACCCCCACCCACCCCGAGCCGCCTTCAGCCCCGCGACGGCCACCCCGCAACCCGCCGCGCGGCTCCCTCTGCCACGGGCGGTGCTGGAAATCCAGGCAAGGATCGGCTCCCCCCACCCCCCCCCCCCCCACCTCCTCCTCCTCCCCAGCCCAACCCGCAGGCTCCGGGGCTCTGTTTACCCTTGCAAATAGCTGATGGTTATCGCTCGCAGGGGACCGGAGCCCGTCCCGGCGCCCGGCGGAGCCGCCCCGGCAAGCTGGGACACGCGGGACTCCGCGACCCCGCGGCCACCGAGCTCACCCCAAACCCTTTCTGCTCCTTTCTGTCTGGGCAGGGGCAGAGCCGGGCTGGTTAACCCGGCTCCAGGCTCTCCCGGTGCCACGGCCCAAATTGCTGCCCTCCTCATCCCCGCGGCGTTTAGGGAGAGGACGGGTTATCGAGGAAAGGTGGAGGGAGGCTTTGACCTTGAGTTTTGCAACACGCGTTGGCATCTGAGCCACCCACCACCCCCTGATGGGGGGTCCGGGCCGTCGGGGCTGGAGAACAGAACCTATGAGGAGCGGCTGAGAGAGCTGGGGTTGTTTAGCCTGGAGAAGAGGAGGCTGAGAGGAGACCTCATCGCTCTCTACAAGTACCTGAAAGGAGGTTGTGGAGAGGAGGGAGTTGGACTCTTCTCCCAAGTGACAGGGGACAGGACAAGAGGGAATGGCCTCAAGCTCCGCCAGGGGAGATTTAGGCTGGAGATTAGGAGGATTTTTTTCACAGAAAGGGTCATTGGGCATTGGAATAGTCTGCCCAGGGAGGTGGTTGATTCACCTTCCCTGGAGGTGTTGAAGGGACGGGTGGACGAGGTCTTGAGGGACTTGGTTTAGTATTAGATAGGAATGGTTGGACTAGAAGATCCGATGGGTCTCTTCCAACCTGGTTGTTCTATGGTTCTATGGTTCTATGAAAGGAGTTTTCAAGCTGCAGTGAGACCCAGTGCCAGGGTTGCTCCTATTTTGTGGGAAGGAGGGAGAGGTCGGTGGATATTTCGTGAATTGTGTGGTCTCCTCCCGCCCCTCCTTTCTTCTTTTTTTCCAAGAAGCTCGGATCTCTTCCAGCTTCTCAGTTGGCACCTAATCATGCGGCAAGAGAGATGTCAGAAGTCCCTGTTTAACTGCCCAAATGATGAGGATGCCGTGTGGGGAGAGCCTCAGAGATCTCCTCCACCTTCTGAAGACTCAAACTACAGCCCACACGGGCTTTTCTTCTGCATTTCTTTTTTAACAGGCGTGGTTTTCTTTATCGTTTTGTTCCTTCCGTGACTTCTAGGCTGCCCAGGGAGGTGGTTGATTCACCTTCCCTGGAGGTGTTTAAGGCACGGGTGGATGAGGTCTTGAGGGATTTGATTTAGTGTTTGATAGGAATGGTTGGACTGGAAGATCCGATGGGTCCCTTCCAACCTGGTTGTTCTACGATTCTATGATTATACACAGGCCATGTTTTGATTTCCACCCTGGGTATCAGGAAACCCTTCGGATCCTCTTTTCTTTCCTCTTCTTCCCCCTTTCGCCTCAAGTTGCCCGTCACCTGCCGCTTCCAAAGACTCCCCTGGCTTACAGGGATTCTCCTTGCCTGGGAAAGCCAACCTACCCCTTCGGCTACCCAGAAAGGGGAAGAGACATCTTGCTCTGAGCACACGGGTTTGAGTTATTAGGCTGTAAATTTCGTACCGTGATAAAAGCTTCGGCCGCGTTGTTCAATATTAAAGGTTTTGGCAATAGCATCACTTGGTTTTCACTTCCTCTAACCCCCGCATCAGACCTACATTCCCCTCTCACAGATTCCTGTGAAAAATCTTTCATGTTTTGTTTTAATATCTCATATATACGTTTCAGGTTTCTTAGGTGGTACCCAAATAAGAACAGACATATGGCAGGAACATTTGATGTTTGCAAACGGACAGGAGATACTTGCTAACCGATTTCCGCTGGGGAGTTATATGGAATTCTCTCTTTATATAGAGGCAACTTTTATGTTAGCTGGGATAGCCTTGCTCGCAGTTTTTAAGAGTTCGATCTTGTGGTTATGGTTAAAAAAGCAGTGCAACCCATCGCACACGCAAACTCACGTCAAAAGCAACTTAATCTTGATTTTTTTCTGACTGGGGTAGTTGGATATACGACGCTGCCTTCCCAAACAAGGTGGATTTTTATTTTTTCTTTTGCCATAGTCTTGTCATTCTACCCGAGATGAAAACTTCGTCGAAAGCAAATTGTGAATTGATGTTTACTCGATTAGCTAGGTAGCTTCCAAACTTCCCAGGAACCTCAGCACGAACTTCTGACCCCTCTTACAGTGACCCCCAGGGTAGTCACAGACCCAGAACCCCCATCGCTCCAGAATCCCACTGAAGTTTATAAATCAGACAAGCTCCCTCTCTGTTATTTGCCAGATAGTTACATCACCCAAAGTGATGATGACGTGTCTGTTCGTGCCTTCATCACCTCGCTGTGGAATTATTTCTTGTGGGTAAAACTTCCTGACGGGTTATGAGAGCAGGAGCGGAGTGTTCCCCCAGCAGCAGGTGTGGTCCCAGGCCGGGAATGCGGGATGCTCCTCCAGGGGCTCTCCCGGCCCCTTTGTCCCTGTACCTCTGGCCTGACCGTCTCAA
Organism: Coccyzus lansbergi; assembly: GCA_033558105.1. NCBI lineage: Eukaryota > Metazoa > Chordata > Aves > Cuculiformes > Coccyzidae > Coccyzus > Coccyzus lansbergi. The sequence continues at coordinate 23,344 of JAUMJK010001010.1, forward strand.
GCTGGCCACCTTCTCACGGCTGTGCACACAGATTAGAGACCAAAACAGAGTGATGGATTTCTCCAGGTAAAGCCCCTGGGAAGAGAATTTAATGATCTGAGAACAGTGAGAACCGTTGGATTTGGATACATCTACTGAGTCAAGTCATAGAATCATAGAACAACCAGGTTGGAAGGGACCCATCGGATCTTCTAGTCCAACCATTCCCATCAAACACTAAACCAAGTCCCTCAAGACCTCATCCACCGGTGCCTTAAACACCTCCAGGGAAAGTGAATCAACCACCTCCCTGGGTAGCCTATTCCAATGCCCAATGGCCCTTTCCGTGAAAAACCTCCTCCTAATCTCCAGCCTAAATCTCCCCTGGCGGAGCTTGAGGCCATTCCCTCTTGTCCTGTCCCCTGTCACTTGGGAGAAGAGCCCAGCTCCCTCCTCTCTACAACCTCCCTTCAGGTAGTTGTAGAGAGTAATGAGGTCTCCTCTCAGCCTCCTCTTCTCTTTGTGCCCTTTGCAACAAGACCTACAAGATACAGTTTTATGTTGCATCCAGCTGCTGTTTGTTATTTTTCTTTTCTTTTCTTTTCTTTTCTTTTCTTTTCTTTTCTTTTCTTTTCTTTTCTTTTCTTTTCTTTTCTTTTCTTTTCTTTTCTTTTCTTTTCTTTTCTTTTCTTTTCTTTTCTTTTCTTTTCTTTTCTTTTCTTTTCTTTTCTTTTCTTTTCTTTTCTTTTCTTTTCTTTTCTTTTCTTTTCTTTTTTCTTTTCTTTTTTCTTTTCTTTTTTTCCTTTTTAGGGGGCGGGATGGCAGCGGGCTGCTCAGGGAGATGACAGATGAATTGACATAGTCCCCACACTCGTCAAGAGAAACTGCAAAGAAATATGGTCTTGTGAAAGTGGATGACAATTGGTAATTACTGGCAGGCAGCGAGGATCTTCCCCACAATGGGAAGGAAGCGGTTCCAAGCGAGGATAGTGGCTCCCTGGCACCGGGGCAGGACATCTGCAGGAAAGAGAATTGGGGTTGCGTGCAAGGGGACGGGGAATTTCTTCCTTTAGGTATCTGCCTGGGCTGGCAGACCAGGGGGCAAGCTCGACTAGAGACTAACCTTTATTGTTTAGCCGCTCGTTATTTCGCATGTCACAGGGGTTGCTATGAAACCACTCCCTTTTCTCTGTGCCATTATTGGACTAAATATACTCCTGGCTCCTGGGACTCTGCGAATTGTCTTCGGAGCGTGGGAACCTTGGCGTGTGCCCTCAGCTCCTCTCCAACCCCTTGGCACCAGCCTAGCTCCTTCTCCCCGGGTATCCCTTGGAAGATCCTCAGGGCCGCCACAGAGCTGCTTCTGCTGGTCCGAGGCCGTCCCCGCTCGTCTCCCTTCCCTTCGGAGAGGGTGGGAGAGTCAGTGTCCCCACGGCCTCTCCTGGGCGTGGGGACACAGGGTGACAACGCCAGGCGGTGCCTGTGGGCTGGACCGGGGCCATCCCCCAGCCCCATCCCCTTGGGCTGGTGATGTCTGCAGCCCAGATTCAAAGATCTAAGTCCAGTTCTGGGCAGATGGGAACTGCTGGAGTGCGCTGGGCGCCGGTTAATTAGGGACCGAGCCCACTCCCTGCTTTCCCGATGAACAACGACTCTCAAACGCAGATCTGATTCCAGAGTAAATAACATCTTGGAAGTACAGTCAGCTGTCGCCTATGTAAGAATGGGATTTAGTCTTCAACAGGGCCACATATGTAACCGCTTATCTAAAGAAGACATAAAATACAATAAGCGTTGGGAAAATTCATGAATCAGCGAAAATAAAGGGAGCAATAACTCGCCCGGAGATGCAAGTTATCAGCTAGTCCGCATTTGGATGGTGTTATGTTTAAAGGAAAATACTGTATAATTTCTATTTAGAGAATGTGTTCACGGTGTGGAGAGAAAGACATTAGTTCCATCTAACACGAAGAGTAGCAAATGCCTTTTGTTATTAAAGGCAGCACGGATTGTATATACCTGAGAAATGCACTCTAGGCGCTAGAAAGCGTTTTCTAGACCAAGAGTTTACTGTTTAGCGGGTTTTTTTTTCCCTAACCGAATAAGCTTTTAACAGAAACGCGTGTGCTTTGTGAAATGTAAAGCTAATTGGAGAACACGGGATCACATCACGGCGCCCAGTAACTTTCCGATGGGAGGTGGTTGGTGCTGGGAGAAGCCACGACGTGGACGTTTTAGCAGCTCTGAGGGCCCAACCGAAGCCGACCGGTCCCCAGATCTCCGCAGATGGCCGGTTACCCCTCGGGAAGCTTGTCCCCAGGGCTGTCCCCGTGGGGTCTGTGCCCAAGGGGGCTGCGAGGAGCTGTGAGGAAGGTCCCCGAGGCTGGGAGGAGCTGACAGCCCGGCACAGGTGGTGCCTCGGGGCGACTGCTGAGCCTCGGGCGAGCACCCAGGGGCTGCTGAAAGCCCTACCTGGGCCTGCGGGCCAGCAGCCCAGCTCCGAGGTAGCCCCGCAGCTGCCCAGCCTGCTGGAGGAGCCAGCGAGCACGGGGCAGCCCCCGCTGGGTTCCCCTGATGCAAGAAGTGGTTGCTATTACAAGAAAAGCGGACTTATCATTTTTTTTTTAAGCTAAAATAGAGTCAAATTTCATCTAAACAATTTTATTTCTAAGTGGCCACCCCTGCTCCCACTCTCCACAGCCTTTGTTAGAGTCGCAGGGTGTTTTCCACACACAGTGCGTTTTGGTGGTGGGACTTTTTTTCCCACTCGTGTCTCAGGTAACTCCTAGTTAATGTGTCCCAAGAAGTCACCCCTCTCCCATCTGTGCCGTGAGTCCTCATATCTCTTAAGATATTTCGATTAGAGCCCCGGGTATGCACAGACTCATCTGAGCCAAGGCCTGGGAAAGTGAGGAAAAGGCTGTTAGACAGACACAGACATTAGAGATAAACTCCCTCCATCAAGCCAGTGTTTTAATCACTAAAACCACTTCTGAAAAGGGAACCAAAAAACTCTCTTGGAGAATGTACTCAAACAGCTGTCTTCCAGTAAAGGCAAACATGTCCAATGTTTCCTGTATGATTTTTTTTTTCCCCCTTTTCTCTCTCTCTCTCTCTCTCCTTTCTTTCTCTAGATGTTGAGCACAGGCAGCATCTTTAGCACCGAGAGCCTCATTGTTTCCCTAGGTGAAAACACAGGTTTGGACTCGGCACGAAAAAGAAATAATGAATAAAAATTTGTTGCAGGGAGCACAGCAGAGTCCACTCCGGAGCCCTCTTGGCCGGAGCTGAGCAAATGTCACGCTCTTCCAGGAATGTTATGGTGAGAAGGGCTTTGTGGAAATGCTTTCTCTCGCATTGTAAAAGAAAGAGAGACTTCGGCTTCTCTCCGACAGCTTTTCAAAGGGAAATAAAAGAGCACAAAGTGGGCCTGAAGCTCAGGAAGTACTTTTTTTTTTTTTTTTTTTTTTTCTTCCCCTAATGAAAAAGGTGGAGGGATAAGTTTAATTGTAATCAGGCTGCAACAATACACCATGTGATCATGTGGTAGCAATTATGACAAGCTCCCAGCAGAAACAGAAAGGATATGCCACTGCCGTTCACTGTACCCTGCCTTTCTTTTCTTTCCTTTTTTTTTTCCCCAAAAATTGTGACCTAATAAGAGATGAGGCGAGAAATTCATTTACCCTCAAAACGCGAAATCCTGAAAACCTGAGGCTAAGCCAAACCAAATCAAGGAAGGTTAAACCGAGTATCATTTTGTTATCTGTTGCTATTACACATTCAGGTTCGAACACTTCTAACTGGAAGATGTAAGCGACCTGATAAAATAGCGCAGGGGACGGGCAGCCTAACCTCCTCGCTTTATCAGAATTTAATAAAAGTCAAATACAAAACGCTCTCGGCTCTCTTTGTGAGAGCTGATTTTGAAGAAATCCGCCTCGGTTTGCATCGCAAAACGAATTGAAATTGGGGAGAGGGCTTTATCACTGTATTCAAGCCGCCCGCGGCTGACAAGAGAGCTTAAAAGGGCTTCTCCTCACGGCTGCATTTACACGACAGTTCAAGTAAAATATTTTTTTTTGCTGGTTACCAACATGTAACGCCAGCTTTCTGCTGCTTTCACCCGCCAGATATAAACAAGAGAGCTCTACCGCACCTCCCCACCCCAAGAAAAACGCCTGTGACAACAGTACAGGAAAAAAATCAAATAAAATAAAGAAAAAAAACAAAGCTGAAAATTAGTGGAGAAACCTTGCTCGTAAGACAGAGATCGGGATCATTCCCATTTTCACTTTAATTACATGAAATACCTCCAGTGTGCTTCCTGGAGCTGAAAGGGAAAAAAAAAAAACCCAAACCAAATAAAACCAAAAAACAAGGCAAAGGAGAGAGACCCCTCGTCTGAGACCTCGATCCTTAAAGACTACTCCGTGTCCCATACTTCTGGTGAAATTAATTACATTATTTTATTATTTTCGGGCACATCTAATTTACGTGAGGTGCAGTTGGAAGCTTTGGGAGGACTGGAATAGGTAGGTCCGGGTCTAACCCTCACCTAAGGATTTTCAAGGCTCCTTCGCCACTCCTGCCGGACTCTTCCCTTTCTGCGTTTGCTTTTGCAAATTCTTCTTATTTTGTAATTATCGCAGCCCCCCCAGCACGCAGTGGGAGGGAGAGAGTTAAGATGTCCTGCGAACCCCGCTCGTAAAGCTGCTGACTTCCATTAGAAACACATGAATATCCTGAAATACAAAGTGTCTTTTAAAACCGGACTCAGGAATTGTTTATCTCAATCCTTGATGCTTTAGAAAATTATGGAAGAAAACAGCGGTGACGCTACTGCTTCAAATTAACCTTCCTTCTGGCAGGTAAATTTCATTTGCTCATGAAAATCAAATTCGATTAAGGCTCTTGCTCCTGCTCCCCCTCCACTCCCTCGTCTTGAGAGACTCCTGTGCTCTGCTGGACTGAGATTATTATTAGAATCATAGAATCATAGAACAACCAGGTTGGAAGGAACCCATCGGATCTTCCCTCTAGCCCTTCCATTATCAGCCAAGATATTTTAGCGGGTTTAGAGGGATTTAACTCTGTGACAAATATATATTTTCATCAATCAGCCGCGATTTTTTTTTTTCTTCTTCATCCTCATTAATTAGCTTGGAGCAGTAGACGGAAATGTAAGCGTGAGTCTCCTTGGGAGACAGAGTTTTTTTGGTTTTGGTTTTTGGTTGTTTTTTTTTTTTAATTTTATTAATGTGATTGATTTTCCTGAAAGAGCTCGGAGTCTCCCGCTCGGGCACTCCGGCTCTGGAGGGTGTGTGTCTGTATTAACAAGCTTGAGGGGGGGAAAAAAAGCCTTTTAGATAATCTCCCGGCAAAATCGATATTTGCAAGACCTCACATTAAGCTGAAAGAATTCCTGGTTTCTCCAGGAAAAGAGAAAATTCAAGGCCTGTGTAGGAAAATGAGTGGTTCTACACATGATGAGATTAGCAAATAATTTGTGTTTTCTCGTTTAAGGCCAGAATCTCTCAGGCTTCGCTGTGACAAGGCTGCCTTTGGCTTCGTGGCGTCAGGAGCATAGAGTGACTTGGTTAAAAGCACTAGTAAGGGGCAAATTCTGCCCTTGCTTACACCTGCAGAGTAAATTAAATGCGTCCCGGCCACCCCCAGTGCAGCCAAAAGGAGACAGTGTCACTGAAGAGATTTGTAATCCTGGAGATGGGGATGGCCCTGAACTGCGAGGGGTGAGGGCTACCGAATGGGAAAAATCAGTTAGAGGTTGCCTGGCTCTGAAAGGATCCAGCACCTTTAAAAATCCTCCTACCGATCATCATCGTTCATTCTCTTTCTCCCTAAGGAGAGGATTTCCTCGTTTTAGAAAGAGGATTTCCTCGTTTTAGAGGAAATGATTTAATAGATACATTTCTGTCCAAGACGTTTTACACCCTCTATAAATGCATAAAATTCGGATATTCGCATCAAATAAATTGGAGAAGGCTGAGGCTCCATTATACGCTTGTATTTGCTATATCCTAACTGTATCTCTCACGAAAAAGATAACAAAATTTGGAAGAAGCTTCGTTTGGTGAGTCGGTTCCACGCGTGGAAGCATCAACATTATCAAGTTATTTTTCCAAAACGAAGCACTCGCAGAGCACAGACAAATCGATCGTTGGCTCCAAGTAAACACTTGCCTAGCTTTGGTTCATTTATCCAGCGCATCCCAAGCCTTAAGTTGCGAAAAAAGAAAAGCTCTTCCACAACTGGCAGGGAATGTTCTCTGGTCAAGGGAGGGGGGTAGGCTCAGGCATTTTATTTATCCTCGGTGTTCATTACAGGGCGCAGGATTTTCGAAGAACATCTGTTCTGCTCGGTGCCTTCAGCCCTCGCGGTTCTTTTCTAAATATTTAATGGCAGATTCCCATTAAGGCAGGAGGGACTCAGAGCTGGTGGATGAACACTGGATGTCGGAGCGGGAGGGAATCTGAAATAGACGACGAAGCTTTTCTCCTCTCTCGGTGTCAATAATTTATTAAAAGACAAGTACGGGCAGCAGAACAAAGGCGTGAAGTTCGGCGTCCGACAATAACTATTTTTCTGGTGCCCCTGTTGAGGAAACGGTCCCGTTCCCTGACTCCCACCCTCGCCCTGGCCAAGAGGGGAAGGGGACACTCGTATCGCTGCTCTTATCAGCGGCCAAAAGCGCAGCCCTCTCCCCTAATGATCAAATAGAGCTCTGGAGCGAGGGAGAGGTGCAGAGAAGGGAGAGGAGAGAGATCCCTGAGTCTCATCTCCTTTCTCCCTTTTCGCGCACTGGGCTGGAACAGCCCCAAGTCAGTAAACAAAACAAAGAAACAACCACCAAAACTCACCAGAGCTACCCCCCTTTGCTAACCCCTTAACCCTCCAACACTTGTGCAGTGTGCGCCGTGGCTGGGGAGCTATGGTGCTTTCACATGGTTTCTCCCTCCTTATGGAATGGAGCTCGGAAAAAAAAAAAAAAAAAAAAAAAAAATACAGAGGCAAAGAGGCGAGAAAGGCTTCGCGGCTGCGGGAGAGGAGAGTTGGAAGAGAGGGGGGAGCGGGGAGGGCGAGCTGGAGCCGCTGGTGTTTTCATGGCCACCCGCTTTTTTAACAAATCAGACAGATCCTCCTCGGGCCGTGAAGGACGCTTCTCGCATTGGCCAGACGGCAACTTTCAACTTGACCTTGGCCTCCAGCCGTGTCTAAGCCGTATGTAAAGCAGAGCTGCCCCATCGCGCTGCCTCCCCTTCCTCTCCCCCCAAAACACCCCCCGATTTTCAGCCTTGAGAAACCAGAGAAACAAACCGACCCAATTTATGCCCGTCCAGCAACGCTTGGCCGGGGGAAATCCGCAGGTTTCCAAACTGGAGCCTGGAAGAAAAGGAAAAATATGTGGGGAATAAATATTTGCTTTTGGCCCTGGGGAAGAATGCGGAAAGGAGTACGCGAAGTCAAAAATGGGAACTCTTTATTGGCTACAATGAAGGGGGAAAAAGCGGCTGAAACGCTGCCAAACGAGCAGGGGAATGACAGCGACTTCAGGTATCCCAACCCATCGCACGGAAAAAGCACCTTGACCAAAAAAAATATATTAAAAAAAAAAAAAAATCCTTGGGAGCCAAAGGGCTGTTTCTCCTGGTTGGGCGAGGAAAAGCCCGTTCGGTAACAATGTGCGTCCCGGGACTGCTCTGCGCTTGTAGCCATGCGGGTAAAACAATGCTTCCAACGTCAATGAGAAGCACAATAGGATAATAAATACGCTGAGCTGTCAGGGGCAAAACAAAGCAACATGCAATTACCAAAAAAAAAAAAAAAAAAAAAAATTTACTTTTTAGGATGGGAGTATTTGGGGCTGTTTTTGTCCACAGGCGTGAGGGCTGAGAGCTGTTAACGATGAGCCGAACGCTGCTGCTTTTGGTCAAGTTTATTGATTGTTCGGGGACGGAGCAGTCGGAGTTCAAGGTTGTGAGCGAATAACTGGATGTGGAGGGGGGTATATGTAACCTCCCGCGTCTGTGGGAGGTTATATTATATATTAAAAAATATTTCACGTGCCCTATAAAAAAAAAAATCTAACATACGTTATGAAAGAGGATGCTGCTGATATTTTCTTTCGCTTGCAGAGAGGTACGACCTACGAAAAAAAAAAAAAAAGGTTTTTCAGCCAATAAACCCTTTTTCCCAGTGCAAAAATAAAGTACCACGGGTCCGTGCGCAAGTTATAGAAGCCGGAGTAGTATTTTATAGCAAAAAAAAAAAAAAAAAAAAAAAAATTCGAGGCGAATTGTAGGCCCCGGGTTTTATCATTGCAGCCACAAATGATACAGCGGAATCTCGACGGAGATGCAGTTAACCCTCCCGCTCCCCCGAGAGATAATTGGAAAGAAAAATGGGTTTTCCTGATGTGTTCGCCTTATCTGACTTCGTGAGGCTTTGTGGCCAGAGGAGCGAGATGGGTGTCGGGCTTTTTGACGGGCGGAAAGGAAGGAGGAAAACACCCAGCGAAGGACCCCGAGAGGCTCCGTTTGGCGAGCCCGGGGAGGCTTCTTGGCTCCCCCCGCCCGTCCGGGGCCCCCAGAGCCCCCCGGGAGCGGCGGCGGCTGGGACCGGGCCCGGAGCGGGGGGGGCTCGGGGGTGCGGCTCATCCCTCCCGGGAGATAAAGGGGAGGCCTCCGGGGTGTCCGCGGCCATGGGGCGGGGAGAGCCCGACGAAAGCGGCGCGGGGGAGAAATCCCGAGGGGTGGAGGATGTGGGGGGGGTGGGGGGGGGGACGGGACCCGCACCTCGGGAAGGAGCGAGCGGCGGCAACAACGGGGCCGAAGCGAGGGGAGGGAGGGAGGAAGGAGGGAGGGAGGGAGGGAGGGTGGGAGGAGGAAGAGGGGGCGGGAGGGAGGGCGGGCAGCCCCCCATCTCCCCCCTCTCCACACGTTTCCCCCCCCCCCCCCCCCCCCCTTCCCGGGAGCGCGCAGCGCCCGCGCCCCCGCGCCGGGACCCGGCCCCGCGCGCCGATGGCGTTATTTAATTATCTCCACTTTTATTCCTTCAGATGTTTATCGGCCGCTTTGCATATCACGTGGGGGCGGGCGGCCCAATGAGGGCCGGGCTGGCGCGACGCTGGCGCGTCAGCCTCGGTCAAGTCCCGGAGATCGAGGATCTCTTTTTTCAGTCTTCGGGGCTTTTAAAAAAGAGCCACTAGTCTCGATGCGGAGCGGGCTATGACAGCCTCCGTGCTCCTCCACCCCCGCTGGATCGAGCCCGTCATGTTCCTCTACGACAACAGCCTGGATGAGATCAATAAGAACATGGACGGGTTCCACGGCGGCAGCAACTTCGCGGCGGCGGCGGCGGCGGCCGCCAACCCCTGCCGCAACCTGATGGCTCACCCCGCGCCCCTGGCCGCCCCCAGCGCCGCCGCCTACGGCTCCGGCGAGGCCCCCGCGGCCGGCATGGCCGAGCCCTCGGTCAAGCAGTGCAGCCCCTGCTCGGCTGCCGTGCAGAGCTCCTCCGGGGCCGCCGCGCTGCCCTACGGCTACTTCGGCAGCGGCTACTACCCGTGCCGCATGACCCACCACAACGCCATCAAGTCCTGCGCCCAGCCCGCCTCCTCCTTCGCCGACAAGTACGCGGACACGTCGGTCTCCGGCGAGGAGTTCACGTCGAGGGCCAAGGAGTTCGCCTTCTACCAGGGCTACGCCGCCGGGCCCTACCAGCCGGTGCCCGGCTACCTGGATATGCCGGTGGTCCCGGCCATCGGCGGCCCCGGCGAGCCGCGCCACGACCCCCTGCTCCCCATGGACACCTACCAGCCCTGGGCCCTCCCCAACGGGTGGAACGGGCAGGTGTACTGCCCCAAGGAGCAGAGCCAGCCGCCTCACCTCTGGAAGTCCACCCTCCCGGGTAATACACCTGCGTGGCTCCCCCCGACCCCCACCCCGACCCCTCCTTCCTCTCCCCGTTCCTCCCGCGGGGCTCCGGGATCCCCCCCCCACCCGGGCGACCCTTCCCTTCCCCTGCGGGCCCCCCCCCCCGCCCCCCACCGGCCCCGGGAGAGGAAACAGCTGAGAAAGGCCCCGGGAAGGGTTATTTTCCATACGGCCGCGAGCCCCGCACGGCTCTTCCCGGAGCCTCTGGGCTCCGGGAAGAGCCGTGCGGGGCTCGCGGCCGTTTGTTATTGCGATTTCCCAGTGAGACGGAAACTTTCCTAAAAAAAAAAAAAGTCCCAAAGCCTTCTCGGCCGGGAAAGAGCGATCCCAAAGGCTCCAGTCGCGGAGCAGGCGGAGCAGAGCCCTGTAGCTCTGACCCCTGTGCCACTCGAAGATGTCCTGAGCTGTCCCAGCCCTTTTCTAACCCTTCCCTCCGGATTTTTTTTTTTTTTTTTTTTTTTTTTCTGTTCCAGACGTCGTTTCGCATCCCTCCGATGCCAACTCCTACCGGCGCGGGAGGAAGAAGAGGGTGCCTTACACAAAGGTCCAGTTAAAAGAACTCGAAAGGGAATACGCTACAAATAAATTCATAACCAAAGACAAACGCAGGAGGATATCGGCGACTACAAATCTGTCAGAGAGACAGGTCACAATCTGGTTCCAAAACAGAAGGGTCAAAGAGAAAAAAGTCATCAACAAATTGAAGACCACCAGTTAATGGATTAAAAAAATGGAGAAGCAGCAGCTCAAAAGTATCAGAACTTTTTTTTTTTCGCGTTGATTAAAATTATTATTAATAATAATTAAAAAGAGAAAAGACAGTGAACCTCTTCTTTCAGAACAACAGATCTGTATCTTTGGAATTATAGCTTTTCTTTTTCTTCTTCTTCTTCTGTTTTTTTTTTTTTTTAAATATTGCTGTAGCAAAACGGTTAAAACTGACAGTTCTGAAATCCCAAGCAGACAACCGGTGTCACTGACAGACTGTAAAGCCCACACGCCCAGCCCCGAGAGAAACACTCTCGATGAAAGCACGAGACTTTCTGAGAAACTTGTGAGTGCTTCTACAACCTTGAGAAGACTCTTCGTGGCCTTCGGTGCGAGGGCTGGTTGGACGCGAGAAGGTCGATGTGGACACATAAGCTGGTTTTTCTTCCATTGCAATCCAAACTGTATGTTGAATGACTGCTCAGGTAAACCATAGTGAAAAAAAAAAAAATTACAATTACTGTATGTTTTTTTTAAGCATTTTAGTGTCACAAGGTAATAATAAACCTCGAAGGTACTGAATAAGGATTTCAGAGACATCAGTAATGAAGGAAGCTCTGTGGAGGAATTATCTCGATAGCAAATTTAAACCATCGCAAACTATAGTGGGAATAGAAAGGAAAATATTTGCTTGGAGATGTCTTTCGGTTTTGGTTTTTTTTTATTTTCAAAAGATGATTTCTTGTCATCCAAGCTGGGTTTTTGTTGTTATTGTTTATTTTATCTCCTGCAGACAATACAACAGATACTGTTTAAAGGACTCTGACTATTTTAAACCTCAAATAATCCTCAAGAATTAATGTCCTATGTCCCCGGAAATTTTTAAATATCTTACCCTGGGTAGATAAAAAAAATAAATGCGAGCATTGGCATTTCCCTATAGTAGGGAAGGAAAAAAATAACACAAAACCTTTCTGGAAAAAAAAAAAAAAATCCAAGAACCTCGAACTGAAATACATTTTTCCCCAGAAGCGTTTTGATTTATATAATCTATATTTTGATCTATAAGTAATTAGTCGTTTCTCCTTGTTTATTGTCTGTTATGAGGCCGCAGTAGAACGTTTAGGGATACTTTTTACAGCACCTTTTAATCCAATCAGTTATTTCAACCAGCACATTATTTTGTTTTTATTCACTATAAAAGCTATCTTGTAAATAATAAAAAAAAAAAATCAGCACACTGTGAAAATGTACTTGTGCACCCTCATTTTTTTTTTTATATTTCTACTGAAAAATGAAAACCCAAGACGTGTAGATAGGTATAGTAGTATTAATACTGTTAATAAAATAGTCACTGTAATAAAACGTAAAAGAAATACTGTTTATTTTTGCATATCTACGTACATTTCATAAGAGAAATACAATATAAGTGTCTTATAATTGTAATATTATCGCCTTCCGTTATGTAGGTTTATGTTTATATGGTGGGTTTGGGGGTTTTTTTGTTTATGTGAGGGTAGGTAAGACTTATAACCAGCGTTTCTAAGCTATAAATGTTAAATACTGATTTTGGAGCAGGGCTGAGGGTGAGGGGCTGGAAAATCAGGATGATCCCAGCGCTGCGCTCCAGCCCTCGCTGGCAAATGGAGCTGTTGGGGGGGGGACGCTGCCTCGGAGGGAAGGTTGGGGGGTGCTGAGTGGCGATGACAGGACGAGGAAGGCCTGAAAAACCTTGACCTTGAGGGGGAAAGAAAAAAAAAAAAAAACCGATTTGTGACCTTGACTTTTGACAGCTCCGCTCGACGGCGGCATCCGCGGGCCGACAGCGCCACCTCGTGGCCGCCGCCGCGCCAGCACCCGGCCGCGCCCGCGCAGCATCCGCTCCCCGCGGGACCCTCACCGCCGCCTACCCCTAGGGATTTGGATTATATGCGTGGTTTTGCGAGGCAGGAGGAGCAGCAGGTTGCTCTCCGCTTCTCTCTGGAGGTGGAGGGAGACAGACGAGGCTGGGATAGGGGTCGAAATCGGTGCTGAGCCAGTGCCCGGCTTGGGGATGCTGGTACCCGGCTTGGGGATGCTGGTACCCGGCACGGGGATGCTGGTACCTGGCTAGGGGATGCTGATACTGGGCTGGGGGATGCTGGTACCTGTCTAGAGGATGCTTGTACCCGGCTAGGGGATACTGATACTGGGCTGGGGGATGCTGGTACCCGTCTAGATGGTGCTTGTACCCTGCTAGGAGATGCTGGTACCCGTCTGGAGGATGCCGGTGCCCGGCTAGGTGATGCTGATACCCGGCTAGGAGATGCTGGTACCCGTCTGGAGGATGCCGGTGCCCGGCTATGAGATGCTGATAGCCGGTTAGGGGGTGCCGGTGCCCGGCTGGAGGATGCCGGTAGCGTGTGAGGAGCCCCCGGCCGGTGTTGTGAGTGGCAGGCGAGTTTGGTCGGGCACAAAGGGAGGTTTTTTGCCTTGTCCGCCTGTCTCCTTCGGTGGTCTGCAGGTCTAATTAGAGCGATCGGGGGGCACCTTTACGGTACATTTAGAGGGTATCGTATGCCGCGCTCGCTGGGCGCTTCTAGCCTTACATTTCTGAAACACCAAAGGACCCACCTCGGGGGGGATCAGCGGAGAAACCCTTTCCGCCGCTCAGATCTGACTGTACCGTGTTCCTGCAATAACTTACATGAAAAGTACCTTCAGGAGAGGGATTTGTTTTCCCGGAGGTTGTCGCGCAGGGGGGGCTTTGCTGTCCCTCCGGGGTTTTACCCTTCCCGGGGGCTGCGGGCGTGTTATCCGCCCCCCGCTCGCAGCTCTCGGGGCCGCGGAGCGATGCGATTTCTCAGGCCGCGGTTCATCCGCGGCTGCGGAGCGTGAGAATACGCGTTTCATCCCTTCAGAGGGACTTTCTGAAGTCAGAGTCGCCCCGTCCCGCTGCGAAAACAGCGGTTGGACTCGATGATCCGATGGGTCCCTTCCAACCTGGTTGTTCTGTGAAAATAGTCGGGGAGAGGAGCATAAGCCGCAACCGTTTTCCAGGCCGAGCGCTCGGGCTGCTCTTTGGGGTGACAGCGCGTTTTGTCCCTTCGAGGGAACGGGGGGCAGACCCTAGGAGGGGGCAATAACCCATCCCCGGGCAGGCAGGGCCTTTGCGCTGCCCACGAGCGAGGGGAGTCGGGGGGGGATCCCTTCTCCACCGGGATCCAGCAGCCTCCACTGACTGTAGCCTTGTGATTTTTCCCAGCGGAGCTGGAGCCGGGAGCGGCTCCTCCGGGTCTCACCTTGCGTGGAGATGGGGGGGATGCGGGGGACAGTTTCCCACCCCCCGTTCCCCTCAGGGGCTGCAGGCACCGAGGAGGCGCCTCTCTCCCCAGTCCCATCGCCACGCGTCGTTTCTGAAAGACCTAAGACGGGTGGAGGTTGCGAACTGCACTTGTTCTCCCTAAGAGTTCTCCCTCCGATTTTATTTATTCCGTTATATTTCGCAAGATGTCTAATTATCGCAGGAGACACGCCGCGAATTACGTGTGTTGCAGGTCGGAGATGAGGGCGATAGGGAGGATTGGAGACCTCTCTATCTTAGGCAGGACCTTCTATTTTCACACCGAGCCCTAGAGCGATGTAATCCGGGGGGAGCCTTGAGAAAATATCACAACGAGAATACAACTGATGTTAGAAAAATAACTTTTTTTTAATTATTATTATTATTATTTTTGGGCGTAAGGTAACTTTAAATGGGAGCTAGCGTTTGGAGATGATATTTTCACACCGAGCTACCTACCGTCCAAATCTGCTAAGCATTTCGAGACTGAGCGTGGATTAACGAATTCGAATTCCCACTACTGTTCAAATAGCTCCGCCGCGTATATATTTCACCGGGTAAAAAGGGGAGCGCTCGCTGACAGGAGTAAGGTAACATTTTGGATCCGACCTCTGCTGCTATATAAGTCAGCGTCGAGGTTTTGCTCCGGCTTCGGCTGGAGGAGCAGGTCGTGTTTCCCGGCCCCGAGCCCCGTCGGGGGAGCAGGATCCGGACACGCGGCTTCGCGGCTCCTCTGGCTCCTCCCGGACCTGCTGTCTCCTCGGTGAAAGATCCCCCGGGGAGGCTAGCGGCTCGGCCAAGGTGAGTAAAGGCCGTGAGCTCCGTGCCTCGGGGGGGACATCGCTAAGCGGAGCCCTCCGTGCGGCGACTCAGACTCAGAGTTGCGCCGCACCGATCCGTGTGGTTTTCCGAGAAGCGAAAGCTGGCGTTCTCGCCCCCCCCCCGCCTCGGTCCTCCTGCATGCTGAACCCCCTCCTCATCCCCATCCCTCCATCCCTCCGTCCCTCCGTCCTTTCTCAACCTCGTCCCTCCGCATCCCCATCCCTCCATCCCTCCATCCCTCCTCATCTCCACCCCTCCATTCCATCCCTCCATCCCTCCTCATCTCCACCCCTCCATCGCATCCCTCCATCCCTCCTCATCTCCATCCCTCCTCATCCCCATCCCTCCATCCCTATCCCTCCATCCCTATCCCACCATTCCATCCCTCCTCATCTCCATCCCTCCTCATCCCCATCTCTCCTCATCCCTATCCCTCCTCACCCCCATCCCTCCATCGCATCCTTCCATCCCTCCTCACCCCCATCACTCCATCCCTCCATCCCATCCCTCCATCCTTCCTCATCCCCATCCCTCCTCCTCCTCCCTCCATCCCTCCGCGGGCAGCTGCGGCCTGGGAGCGGGTGCGTAGGTGTGTTGCCTTCGCGTTATTTATTACCTTCCTTCGCCGTCCAAAAACTGTTGGCACATCCATTTTCGAGTACAAATTGCTCTGGTATTACATAGTCCCCTCTCACTAATCTGCCGCCAGCCTCCTCAAATCCATCCCTAATACGCTTCACAAGTAAATATATCAACAACGAAAATAATTAAGCGACGTGAGGCGTTTGCTTCAACGAGGTCGGGGCCCTGCGCGCAGTTCGGAAAGAATTATTATTTATATTAACCGCGTTACCGAGATTTTTTTTTTTTTGAAATGGTGGTGGGGAACTCATTGTCTCTGGTTTGCGGAGAGATATATGTGCGAGGAGTTTTATTTGCAGACGTAAAAAAAAAAAAAATTAAAAAAAAATTTAAAAAATTTAAAAAATAAAAATTAAAAAATTTTTAAAAAATAAAAAAAAATTAAAAAAAAATTTTAAAAAGCGCCGGAGAAAAGATTTGAAAAGAAAACAATCACAAAATTAAAAAAAAATATATACATAAACAGAGTAATGTGTCTATTTTCATTTTCTCAGCTCCTCTAAAAAAAAAATTAAAACGTTGCATGTAGAAGCTGATGTGCGGCAGGACGCGAAGAGACAGAGGGAGAAAGTTATTACTCTCTATTTAGTGTATTTATTGAAGCATTAATGTCAGAGCAATATTTCATTCCCAGTGGTAAAAAGCAAATCATAATGAAAGGGGGGAAAAAAAACCCCAACTTTAGCTGAGTTTCACGTCAAGTAATTCTTGTGGGATTCGGCGGCGGATACTTTAATTCTCAGTGTCTGGGGGTGTTGGTTTATAATCATCTAATTCTAGGCGTCCTTGGTCCCTCCTAATTGTAATTCCCATGGGTAGAAAGTGGCCTTACGTCTTTGACTGAATGGTACAGCGAATATTTTGTGCTTTTTTTCCCACTGAAAGAGTAATCCGGGGTTTAATCCATCCCCGCCTCGAGCTCTTGGCAGTAGCAAAGGGGGTTTGCTATGGGAAATAAACCTTGACAGGAGCATATTTCCAAAAGAAAAAAAAAAAAAAGAATGATAAGTAGAACTGCAAAACTGTATCTTTTTTTTTTTTTTTTCCCATCGCCTTTTGATCAGAAAGACGCTTAAAAAGGCAGAGATGGCCTCTGAACGCAAAAAAAATTATGGTGTTCGATATTTAACTGCTTAGAAACTAAACTCTCCCTGTGCTTCCAGAGCAGAGAGTGCATTCGCCTGAGCGAGAAAAAGCATCTCGGCCTTTGGCCTATGAATTAGTTATTTAAAAAAAAAAAAAAAAAAGGCTATGTCTTAAATAAAACCCCATTCCTGCTGCATCTCAGTATTCTCCGTGGGCAGCGCTAGCAATAAAATCAAGACAACGTTTAATACAAAAAAAAAATACTGGCAGGTCCTAAAAGGCCGTTTGTTGCCATTCATAACTTTCAGATGCGTTTTAATGCACTTTAATGATGATTTGAAGAGATGGCCTTCTCCGCGTCCTCGCTCCGTAAAGGAGTCTCAATAAAAGGAAAGAGGAGGGAGCAGAGGGGATTGTCCCCCGTGGGTGCTGGTGGCCCAGGGGCCCCGACCGCGGGGGGGTTAACCACGCCGAGAGCCCTTTCCAGCCCCCACGGGCCCCCTCCCCCCTTGAATGCAATTGATTCATGAACTAGGCTACGAAATGCAAATGTTCATTAAAGTCTTGCCTCCCTCCCTCCGGCTTCCCTCCTTTCCTCCCGCCTCCGCACCCCCATTGGAAAAAAAAAAAAAAAAAAAAAATAAATTTTTTTTTTTCTCTCCAGTGAATAGATTCAACATGGCGTGCTGAAAGGCAGAAGCTTTACCCGTTCCTAGATCTGAACTGTGATTAAACATCCCCAAAGAGAGCATCTCTCTTCCTCCCTCCTCTCCCTCCCCACCCCCCACTCCCCTCCCTGTAACGTAGAGGAAAGCGCCCTCTTCTACGTAGGAAAGGTCAAGTCCTACAAGGCACAACCCACGGTCATTACTGTACTGTGACCCGGGCTGTACTGGGGAGGAACGGACGGGTGTCCCGTGATCAAAAACACTGGGATTCTCTCTCTCTTTCTCGTTCTCTTTTTTTTTTTTTTTTTTTTTTTTTTTTCCCCTCCTGCTCTGGGAATCCGTGGAATTAGGCAGCATTTTAACCTCCTGCATTCACCTTGTGTGCGAACGGCTAATCGGAAATCCTGAGGGACCGGGAGAGACAGGGAGAAAGGAGAAAGTAAAATAGCAATAATTGCGATCATTATAACAGGAATCGTCGTCGTTAGCCTGTGATATTGCTGCGTTTTGGCCGAAGCTGGACGCACTAGGGACGCTTTGCCCTAGTGGCTACATTTCTCTCTGTCTCTAGGAGCATCAACTCGAACCAAACAAATGACAAACCCCTAAATCAACAGCGACCCAAGTCCCTGAGAGACCGAGGAGGAATCTTTTTGTGGAGCGGGTATTTTCAACCTATAGGGGTGGAAACAACAACAACAACAACAACAACAAAAAGTTGCAATCCGTCCTCCTTCACCGGGATGTCTACAGCCCAGCGAGGAATCCGAGCTGTCAGTCACTGCGGGAACGGATTTTTGCACAGGAGAGAGACTTCTGGATGCTGGGGTAAGATTTTCATGCTCTTCCTGGAATGAACCGGCCTCGATGTTTCTTCTTTCCCCTTGTCGCTCGCTAGTGAATTAAGCAAAAGAGAAAAGGGGGATGGATGCCCCTCGCGTGACTGGAGCAAAGTCGTGCAAAGGCCTTTGTGGAGGGTTTCCCAGGCCCCCCATCCACCCCATTCCCCTTCTCCCACCGTGTATGAGGCAGAAATGCTGCTTGTGCTGCGGGGAGGTGGGTCAGGAAGGTCTGTCCGGGCTGATGCTAACGGGGATGGAGAGAACGTTGAGAAATGAAGGTTGTTTTCTCCTAGCCTGGCTGCTGGCTCCACCTTTCCCAGAGATGCTGCTTCCCAGCATAGGTGGGAAGCAAAGAAGGTTCTTGGCAGGGAAGTGGGCCAGAAGATGCTGGGTCAGAGCCTTAGAAACAGGCAGATTTGCAGGCAGAGCTGCTGGTTGCTTGGCTTTCTGCTGCGCTGGGTTATCCATCTCTCAGCCTGCGTGGAAAAGCTGCTCTTCATGGGTTTTTTTCATTATTCCTGATTGGTTTATTCCCGCGCGTCTGAAATTATTTTAACGCTCGAGGGTGGAAGGAGGTGGGGGAAGGATGCTCAACCTGCCTGCTTTTCGCCATTGCCTCTGTGTGTGTGCGTATCTGGAGAGAGGAGAAAAAAAAAAAAAAAAAAAAAATGCCAGGCGGGTGTTGTAACCTGCCAGTTTAAATTAATCTGAACTTCGTCGTAATCGCCTTGATTTGCAGGCTCCGAGCGAAGAGCTTTTATTTATTCCTGATCGTAGAAATCGGCCTCTCCGCTCCAGTCTGCTTGGGCCAGGAGGGACACAAAAGGAGGGCATTTTAGGGCTGGTTTTGGCCTTGGAGATGCCCTCGGGTAGGCATTATATGTACATATATATAATAATAATGTACTATATATATTTACCTATATATATATGTACATATATTTTAAATATATGTACATATATATATATTTTATGTATATTGTACATATATTATATATATTGTACATATATTATAGTAAATATATGTACATATATATATATTTATATATTGTACATATATATATATTGCACATATATTAAATTAAATATATTGTACATATATTTTATATATATATATTGCACATATATATTAAAAAAAGAGATTTTTAATACAAAGACGGGATGGGCTTCGTCTCCAGCCAGTGGCTGGTTTATGTTTGAGTGTGTGAGGCTTCGCAGAGTGAAAATAAGGTGCTCGATGGGAAAAGAAAAGCGAAAGAGAAAGGACGAGAGAGAGAGCCCCACGCTCCGCCTGGTCTGACTCGGGGGGGACTTTGCCCCCGTCACCCCCATCTCCGCCGTGCGGGCTCCGGTTTCTGTTGGAAGTGATATTAATGTTGGTGTTTGTTGAAGATATGGGATGTAACGGGAAGGGTGAGAGGGTTTGTACTCTGGCACAGGCAGGAGCAGCCATATTAGGCTTGCAGGGAGAGCTATTTTGATAGGTATTTCTGGTGAAATATGAGAAAAAACAGGCAAGAGCAGTCCTTACAGAGCCATATTCGAGCATCCTCAGCCGCGGAGAGTACTTTAAGCTCGTGTTAGGCAAAGGTCCTAAAGGTCCAAAGATCCTAAAGGTCCTGCAAAGGTACGAATGCAGTTACCGTTATTATAATGCAGCTCTGAGAATCCATCGAAATATGAAGTTGGAGCTTTCAAGTCGTTGATTTGACAGCCCCGGTAGGGCCAATACTTCCTGTACCCGCCCCTTGAAACAATCGCGGTGAAGAGAAGGCTTTACCTCGGCGGTTTTCACGATACGTGGATAAGATTCTCCTATAAAGTTAGCAGTAAAGTCTGATGTGTTTCTTGGCGAGCTGGGCAAAATAATAATAATAAAAAAAAATTTAAAAATATCTTTATAAATCGCTGTTAAATTTCACCGTGCGTTAGAGACGACCTCATATCCTATAAAATTCAGTTTAGCTGAGGATCCCAGTCAATTGCCTTGACTTGAATTTCTGCTGCGAGGTGTGTGTCTTGGCATCTCAGTCTAGCTACGAGGAGATGGTCTCAGTCTTGAAGCGTTTCTCTTGCTGTGCTTTCTTGCTCTTATATACCTCACAACTCTGCTGTGTTTTGCGTCCTGATTTTTTTAGGCAGAAAAATGCTCGTTTATCAGAGGCGAAGCAGTAGGGTTTGTTTTTTTTTTTCCCCCCTCCTCTCGCTGAATATATTTCCTGGATTAACAAATCTAAGGTCAAGTTCAAGGCATCAGTTGTAGCGATACTTTTAAATGTGAGTCGACATGGGAATGTTTTGGAGGACTTTTTCCAACCCCCCCTTCCCTTAATACGTAGGATAAAGCGGGACTCTGAGCTGCGGGTGAACTTTGCTTGGGAACATCGCCCGGGATGTGGCCCTTCCATAGGGATAACCGAGGGGTTTAATAGCACCGAGTTTTCCAGGCTTTGCTGGGTCTGTCCCCTGAACCTCTCTGATTAAATTCCACGTCAAATACATCGGTGTGAAAAGAGGACTGGAACCTGCCCTCTACAAAAAGCGCTAAGACTCGGTTCTTTGTGGATCTGGATGCGACTCGGTGGAAAGTGCCTCTTTATTTTTTTTTTTTTTTTTCTGTACCGGCGGATTATAACTTGGAAATTTGCTTTCTCGCTCGTTTTCGAGCTCTTCTCTTGGTCTAAACTTCCCTCTCCCGCAGCCTTTTTTTTTTGCACCTGTATCTGGGTAGACGGGGAGTGGTGGTGGAGAGGGGTCTGGATGTGCATTTTAATGTCTCGCAGAGCGTTCAAGGGGAGAAAGAGAGACGTTTATGGTAGCGTCGTCAGTCAATCAATTTCTGATAAACGTGGCTGTCTCAGAAAATACTCCTTCATTGGCAAATCTGCCTCCATTCTCCTTTAGGAGCAAGCTACGGGAATTACATATGACTAAAATTTTATAACAGTAAATAACAAATTTTCAACAAAATTTTAGAGGCTGGGGAACCCGTGGAGGGGAGAGGGAGAAACGGTGTTAGGAGAAGCTCCCCAGGCTTGTGAAGGCACCGGGATTCGACAACAGTTTGGCTGAAAAGGGGTAAGAAAATTGTTGTCGAAAATAAAGAGGAGTTATTAGACTGGAACAAGCTTCCTCATTAGAAAAAGGGGGGAAAAAAAAACCCAACTCGGTTACAGCTTAATGTAGCTATTGGAGTCAGGGTCTGCCTTCCGATAGAGCCCTCGGGTGTTCATCAGAGCAAAAAGGGATGCAAAATATTCTGGTTAGATCTCTGTAGGTCCATAGCCGTTTAATCCAATGATCAAACTAAACGGGAGAATAGGAGGAGGGAAAAAAAAAAAAAAAAAAAAAAGCCCTCGGAAGATTTTCCCTCTCAGCGATTTAAAAAGACGCAGAAGGTGGTGGAGGAAAGGATTTCGTTGATTTATATAAAAAAAAAGTCAGTCTAAAACACTCTGCTCAGATGGACTCAGCCCTTTCAGACACCCAAGCCTTCGAAATAACGTAAGGCGATCAACTACAACAACAACAAGAAGAAGAAGTCAGAATAACCTTGACTAAAATCTTGTTTACATCTGCCCTGTCTCTTTCCACGCATTCTGCAGTTTCCTAGCAAAATCACAACCACACCGCTCCAGGTTTTGGACAATAGATAGTCCCATATAACAGCACAGGATATTCGTCTTAATAAAAGAAAAAAAAAAAAATCAGGATTTCCATCTTAATAAAAAAAAAAAAAAAATCAGGATTTCCATCTTAATAAAAAAAAATTCAGGATTTTCATCTTAATAAAAAAATATAATCACCCATTATTTAAATTATTTGAAAAATCTTGGAGAGCTATTGCGACACTTCCTTTGTTGCAGTGCTAAGGGAACGTGTTTAGTTTTAAAAAAAAAATAAATAACAAAAGAAAAAAAAAAAAAGATGCCTACGTATAGTTCCTTTCCATAACAGACAAACAGAAGAAAAGCCAGTTAAGAACTTCTGAGCCCGAAATATGTAAAATCCAAACAATAAGCACGCTTTCCTGGCAAATTTGGCAAAGAATTATCGCCTTCTGGCCTTATTTTCATTGGGAAAGGTGGGAAGGAGCTGCGCTCTTCGACGCTAACAACGCTGCGAATTCCCTAATATTACATTTTCCTGACAAGCCTTCGTAGGCTGTATTTAACCCACAAAACCCCGTCCTGATTCCTGAGTTCTTTTCTGCTCCTGGAGCCGTAACACCCCTCAGAGTCCCCATGCAGAGGGGAGCAGCAGCGACTGCAACCAGCCCTCGTGTAATATTTTAATCGGCTCCTCTTGACGCAAATTCCTTTTAGCACACGTTTCTCCTGTTAATTACAGGCACCCAGGTGAAGGGCAGGCTTCAAATTTTTTTTTTTTTTTTTTTCCAGGCAAAACAGGGTAGAAAAAGACAACAATTTAGATACTATAGAACTTGACCTTTTGGAGACGAGCGGCTGGAAGTTAAACAGTTCCCTTCGCACGCCATCTGTATATATAAAAGCTGAGCTATCGAGGCGTCCTAGCTCTGTTTATATTCCTCCAAAGAAGAGACGAAGCTTTTTTTTTTTTTTTTTTTTCCCCCCTCCTCGCTTTGTTTAGCTTAGCTGTGGGTAAATGCGCTCAGAGTCTCTCTCTCCAGCTCTTGGCCACGCTTGTCCTTCGCAGAGCTCCCCAATTCTGAGAGGTTTCCCCCTCTCTAATCCGGCCGAAATACAGGGGAAGGCGGAACGAATGCATTTGGGCTTCTCCAAACGAGATGCCTTTGTTTGTGTTGTTTTTTTCAGGGGAGGTTAGCCAGGGGAAAGGCTCGATTTTCCCCCCTTCCTCCGCGCGGAAGTCCCAATTACAGTATTAAAAAGAGCAATTCGCCATCAGACCAAATAATCGACGTTGATAATTGTGCCGAACACAGCAACCGAACAGCAGGCTCCCTGCAATTACCCGCACATTCCGGGGCTCTGGGCGCACATTATCTCCCTTTCACTTCCCAGCAAATAAAGCAGAGCAGCAGCCTGCGCCTTGGGTGTCGCCTGCGCCCCCCGCAGCCTTCCCCATCACCCTCCTCGCAGGAGGCGTTTTTGGGGGTCCCCCCCCTCGCCTTGCGAAGAAACGGGCTTGCTTGGTTTGCGGAGTTGGGGGTAAAGGGGGGAGGAAAATCGAGGGATTCCAAAATCGAGGGATTCCGAAGCAGGCATCGGGGCTGCACGTGTGCGCGCTGTGCACGCACCCAGATGCCCAGACACCCACACACCCACGCACACGCACACACACACACACACACACACACGCCTCTTTCCAGCTGCCTTCTCGCCCTTCTTGCCTTAATTTCCCTTTGTTCCCCCAGCTCTGGCACGGCCGAGCCTCGCCCTGCGCCACCAGCCGCGGGGAAGAGGGGAAAAGAGCCCCAAATACAAACCTGTGCCCAGCTCTGCTCCCCACTTCCAGCCCCAAAGGTTTGAAATTTATTGAAACTGCGAGGAAGGGGGTGAGGGGCTGCAAGGCAGCCCGAGGAGGTGGCGTCCTGCGCCTCAAGCCCTGTCCTGGCTGCCCTGACACAAGCTGAAGTTGACTGCCAAAGGGCTATAAAACCGCAGGTCAGTCTAGAACTGTTTTCGGCTCTCCTAGACGCGCCGTGTTCAATTATAGCCTTAAAAGCCCTAATACAAGTGCAAGAATTTGTTTGCCATCACGCAGAGGCGGGGCCAGGCTCGGCAATGGTGGCGCCTTTGTTATCTCAAAGTCACCGAAATCCTTATACATTCCTTTTTTGTTTGAAGGGAGGGGTGTCTGCGTGTGGGGAGAGGTTTTTCCATCGGCGGAACTGAAGGCTGAAGGGGGGAACACAGGGAGAAATCGTCAGTGCCCCAGTACCAGGGCTGCCGAACCCCCAAGCCCACCTCCACCAGTAAAAAACAGGAGGGGGAGTAAATGAGAGCAAAAAGTATAGAGTTAAGAAAAAAAAAAAAAATAAAACCGACAACAGAGTTCTCGCACCCCAAGTTAAAAAAAAAAAAGAATTAAAAAAATAATTAAAGAGAAGGAGACAGAAGGAAAACCCCCAAACCTTTTTTCCAATCCCTAAAGGACACCGCAGTCTTCTGCTAGCGGCTTTGACGACAATGCAAAGCTCTTTCCATCCACTTTCTAGCAATTCTGTGAAGCTGCGAGATTAATTCATTACTTTCAAGTTCAGCTCGCGGACCTGCACTAAGCAGAAGAAGTTCTCGCAGCAAAACCAAAATAAAGAGTTCATTACGGGGATACGTCCGGAGCGTTTGATTTGTGAACAGTAACCCTTGTAAAAGACGAAAAAGGCACATAAACATTAATGCTAATAAATTAGTTTACTCCACTGCAAAGTAATTACTTGATAATATTGAATTTACAGCTCGGATTCAAACGCAACAGTTAACTATAATGTAGGGAAAATACATAATGAGAATATTTTCTCTGGGCGCAACATGATTAGATTTGTTATTGAGTCAGTTACGATAAGCTAAGCAATAAATAAACAAATCGATGTTGACATTTAAATACCGAAGATCTCCAGAATTTACTAGAGAACTTTCCCCGGATATATAAATACTTCTACAGCACTGCAGAGGAAGAGGGGGGGAAAATCCAAATATTCTTTCCCTAACGTTTTCCTTTCCCTTCCATCAGTCTCCAAAGCCCACGGGGACATAGATCTTGAGCTGCGCCTAATTTCCTAAGAGCACCGACTTCACAATAGCCTTTTTGCCGTTTCTGGTTTTCTATTTTGATGAAATCCAGCCGGAACCCAAACATTTCTTTTCTGAAATCGAGCATCAGAATAGCAAAAAAATATATATATTTTTTTTTTCCGAGAGCCTAGGGATGTCCATGCCTCAAAAGGTGCTGTATTCTTTGGCGTATTTCTCTGTTTTCTTTGGCTCTGCTCGTTCGGTGGGGTGTGCGTTTTTATTGGCAGAGAAGTACTTTTCAGCCCCTGCCCTGCACAATCCGCTTTCTATATCATCCCTTTCATGCAACAATAGTAAAAGTTTAACCACGTTTTTTTTTTTTTTTTTAAAGCGGGTCTCCCCGGGTCTCAGCCTTCAGCGACGGTTCGAAGCATTAAAAAAAAAAAAAGGGAAAAAAAAAAAAAGGAAAGTATCTCGGCGAGTTTGTTCTTAGGGGTTAACAGTATGTCAAATAATTTTAACTAGGCTCCTGGCAATTAAACCCGGGACAAATAGTCAAGCCGGGGTAGCCCAACATCTACTGGTTTTCCAAGTATTTAGTGGCAGCGTCGAGGGCGGAGGGTTCAGCAAACGCTCTCTAGCTCCGTCCTCTGCGATTTAAAGGGCTGCCTGGCGATGGGAGCCACGCGAGGGACGCTCTGGAGAGGGTGAGGAGAGGGAACCTGCGTCCTGGGAACCTGACATCGCTAAGTACCTCTCGCCAGGCTTGGCTGGAGCCGCGCGGGGTATTTGAGGTTAATATGTAAGGAAGGGAAGGAAGGCACTAAGCGCTTCGGAAGTGAACATGAATGCAAGCATGTAATCTATTCACCATGAAAATCAGTACAGACTTGACCCTGGCACATTCTTCTTAGGAACGTTTCCAGAAAAAAAAAACAAAAAAAAAAAAAACAACTCTGCGTGGCGAGGGCTTTTAATTTTTTTTTTTTTTTTTATAATTTTTCACTTTTTCTGGGTGGGAGGCCCAAGCTGAAGGAGAACAAACCTGAGGGGAAAAAAAATTAAAAAAAATAGAAAAATAGGAAAAAAAGGAAAAAATAAAAGGAAAAAGGGGGAAAAATAAAAAAAGTAAAAAGGGGGAGGAAGGGGAAAAAAGGAAAAATAAAAGGGGAAAAGGGGGGAAATAAAGGGAGGGGAGGAAACAAAGGGGGGGAAGGGAAAATAAAAGGGAAAAAAAAAATCCGGCCGATTTCTTCAGGAGCGTTTCCTGCTCCAAGCAGCTTCCCAGAGCCAGAAGGAACCGTGCCTGCATCTCTCCTGCGTCCTCCTCCTCGGAGCCTCAGCGAGCGGACGGACAAACCGAGCGGTCCCACCTAACCCCGGCGGGACGGGCTAAAGCCTCGCCGCTCCCGAGCCGCCGGTTGCCGTGGGGCTGAGTTTTTGCGGGGGGGGAGGGGGGGAAGAGGGGTTTGCCCTCCCCACCGCGAGGCGACAACACCACCACCCCCCCCCCCAAAAAAAGGGTAACCTGCGTCGGGCTCGGCGCTGGGGACGAGCTGTTGCCGTTCCCCCCGCGACGGCCACAAAGGGAGCGAGCGGGGCCCGGAGCCGCCGCTCGTCAATGTCAACGTCGGGCCACGTGACCGCACCCCCCGCCGCCGCCGGGGAGCTTTCCACGTCAGCCGACGTCTCCCCATCTCTCTTACTTCACGGAGCCGCTTCAAAGGGGCAGCTGCGCTGAGAGAATCATGTTAAGCTCGGCTAATGCGGAGAAGCCGAGGTAGCCCCTCATGATGGATTTTGATGAGCGTGTGCCCTGTTCCTCTAACATGTACTTGCCAAGTTGTACTTACTACGTCTCGGGTCCCGATTTCTCCGGCCTCCCTTCTTTCCTGCCCCAGACCCCGTCTTCTCGCCCCGTGACATACTCCTACTCCTCCAACCTGCCCCAGGTCCAACCCGTGCGAGAGGTGACCTTCCGGGAATATGCCATTGAGCCCTCCAGTAAGTGGCACCCCCGGAACAACCTGCCCCACTGCTACCCGGCCGAGGAGATGGTGCACAGAGACTGCCTGCCTTCCGCCGCCGCCGCCGCCACCGCCGGCGTGGGCGACGTGTTCGCCAAGAGCACCGCCGGCGTCTACCACCCGGGCTCCAACGTCTCCTCCAATTTCTATAGCGCCGTGGGGCGCAACGGGGTCCTGCCGCAGGCCTTCGACCAGTTCTTCGAGACGGCGTACGGGGCGGCGGACAACCCGCCCCCGGCGGACTACCCGGCGGACAAGGGCGGCGAGAAGGCGAGCGCCGGGGCGGCGGCGGCGGCGGCGGCGGCAACAACTTCAAGTTCGGCGGCGGAGAAGGAGAAGGAGAGGAGGCGGCGGCCGGAGAGCAGCAGCAGCAGCCCCGAGTCGGCTTCCGGCAACACTGAGGAGAAATCCGGCGGCTCCAGTACGTATAGAGGCAGCGCCCGGGCGAAGGCGGCTCGGGACCCGCTGTTAAATTTTTATATGCTGTTTTATAAGCATATAAGGTTCACGAAGGGCCTTTTAGCTTTTTCCCCCCCGACAAAACTTTCTTATAAAAGGCGAGATCACGTGTTTAGCGCTGAAATTGGCCGTGAAATACCCACCGGGCAAGGGATGCTTTTAAATTTTTTTTTTTTTTTTTTTTTTGGCCTTTTCTTAAATAACAATAAAAAGAGAGATCTCTGCGGTCGACTCAGAAATAGAGTAACGCGTGTTCGGTGCCGGCAAAAAAAAAAAAAACAAAGAAAAGAAAAAAAGGAGATCCTGACTCCTTTACTCCTTTGATATCAATGTAATCCGGTGATTTTTTTATAAAAGCCATGTGTTGCACCAGGAGTCTAGTTAGAAGCCGAATTCAAAGCCTCGGCCGTTTTAACGATTGCGCTAGAAGAGCGTTTAACAGATAAAGTAGCCGCCTGAGCTGTAGCAATATATTAAAAAGAAGCAAATTAACCCAAAGCTGGCCTTTTTGTCTAAAGGAAGCCATTTTACTCGGGCGCTGTGGCAATTACGTGTTGCCTTCTGTCCAACAGTTTGTTGCTTACAATTGTTATTCAATCTGTCAAAGTCTGATTTTTTTATGTGGGCTTTTTAAAAGGCAAAGCTAGTGTGGGGGCTCGGGGAGAGGGGGAAAAAAAAAATACCTCGACAATGAACTGTACCAGAAAAGGAAGTTTTTAAAGGGATTGAGGCTGCGTTTAATGTAAAGAGCTCCTGAACCTTGAAAGCTTTATATATTCTGCTTAATGAACTTTAAAACCGTAATGGCTAATCGAGAGGAGAGTAACTCGATGCGGTGGTGGAAAACGTCCTTTTAAGCGGAGAACGAGGAGAACGAGGAGGCTTAGCCTAGAGCTGAGGGTGTTTTCCCTCTGCTGGGGATGCAGAGCCGGGGTCAGCCTGGGGAACGGGGATGGGAGCGGATCGTGGCTCGGGGAGGGCTGGGCTCCCCCTGCCCGCTGCAGGCAGCCAGGTGACGGCTGCTCCCGGGGCTGCTCGGCGTGGCTGGCGCCCGGGGAGCAGCCTACAAAGGCTTTTCTGCAGCTCGTGAAACCCGCAGGAACCCCCCACCCGGCACAGCTCCTTCCTCCGGTCGCCCTCCCGGAGGAGCCACCGGGGACGGATCCCCGCGTCTCGCCCGGTGGGGGGGAGGGGGGTCGGGCTGCCCAGGGCTGCGGGTCCCGGTGGGTCCCCGGTGGGTCCCGGTGCCAGCCCTGAACCTGCCAAAGGCGCTCCCCGAGCCGACAAAACGCGTCTTTTTTCCACGTGAATGGGTTTTGCTCTCCCACCCTCCCTGCTCAGCCCCAGGGCCACCCCCGGGTCTCAATCGCTTCTGCCTTTTGTCGCTCCACAGGTGGACAACGGACCCGTAAAAAGAGATGCCCTTACACCAAATATCAGATCAGGGAGCTAGAGAGGGAATTCTTCTTCAGCGTCTACATAAACAAAGAGAAACGCCTCCAGCTCTCCCGAATGCTCAATCTGACCGACCGCCAAGTGAAAATATGGTTTCAGAACAGAAGAATGAAAGAAAAAAAAATTAACAGGGACCGATTACAATATTACTCAGCTAATCCACTACTTTAAAACTCGTAGCGTTTTTTCAAGACGAGATTAAATTCCGATTTCGCCCTTGACAAGGTCAAGCCAAGGGGTTACATGGAGGAAGGAGGTGTGTATCTGACGGGACTAGAAGAATCCAAGGTTTTACATACATGTAAATCTACTCTGGAACGTCAACGATGAAAAATTTTTTTTATATCTATCTATCTGTCTACATATCAACTGGAATCGCTTTGATTTTTGACACACGTGGCGTCCATTTCTAAACGTGCACATCACCTCTTGAGTGCAGGATCCATACCTCTTACCTTTCCAGGCACTGCGGCTCATCCTACCCACCGCTTTCTGCAGGGACAGGAGGGGATGGGACCCCCACCCCTGTCCCCGGACTAGCCCACCCTGGCCCTCCCTCACCCCTCTGCTGCTGTCTGGAGGCTGCCAGGTCGAGCTCACCCAACCAGGACCACTGCAAATAGAAACTCTGAGAGAGAATCTTTTCTCCATCCTTAGCGGAAAATGGCTAAGGATGGAGGGAGGGCTCCACTGCCCATGGGTTTGAAAGGAAAATTTAATGGGGGGGTCGGGACACAAGGACAGGACAGACAGAATTAAATGAAGGGGGGGGATGACATGCCTACACCTTCCCGGGTCCAACCAGTTGTAATGTGGATGTAGTGATGGTTATAGTAGCGTTTCCATTGGGGGTGCAGGGACGGAGAGGGTAGGGGTGGGGAGAAAGAGGACTAAATGAAAGACTGAAGCAGTTACTTTTAACAATCAGGTATAAATTCGCCATATACCGTAAGGAAACAATCACTGAAAAAAAAATATTTAGCAAATTTTAATTAGCTCTCGTTGTATTTACGACAACTGGCGTCTTTTCGGAGACAAATCGTATTTAAATACTAAAAGCAAAACGACAAAAAAAGGGGAAAAAAAAAAAAAAAGTATGAATTCCAGCGTTTTAAAAGAAACGACTCCATAAAGGAAACTAACCTTCTGGCTTCTGGCTCACAAACTTTCTTCAGGAAATACCTGTGGAGAACGACAGTTTAGCAAATACCACACAACACTTAATTGAAACTTGGAGTTGTGCAATGCACTGACATTGGATCATTAAAATAACTCGCTCGCATGTTCGTTTAAAGGTGACCAGTGAGGAGTTTAAACAGAAGCCAAACGATGTAAATATGGTCATTTTTGTTGTTGTCTGCTTTAAATGTCACGAGCTCTACGTGGTCGCCCAGTCGACGTATGCAAAGAATGGAGAGTTGTTCGGAGTTATTTTAAATATCTATAAATATATATATTTCCCTGCAGGAACCAAAGCGTGAAAAAAAATGCAATTTAAAGGAAAAAAAAAAAAGATAAGAAGGAAAAAAAGGAAAATATTTAAAATTCTATATCAGTTTACAAAGGATGCGGTGTTCTATCTTGAGGTAATTTGCTGTTGAGAATATCTGAATGTATATTTCATACAGGAACGGTGTTTTACAAGACTTGTAAATAATAAAAAAAAGAACCCATGACCTATTTTGTTCGAATGCCTTTATTTTTCCCTTGTTTGGTTTCTTTTTTTTACTTTCTTTGGGGCTAAAGGGCGTGGGGCGTCTTCTACATGTGCAACAAAGTGGTGATAAGAATGTTTTTTGATTAATAAATTTACCAAATGGATGTGATTTCTTTGACACGGTTCACGAAATGCAATATGTTTATATGACGTCACTGTTTTCAGTATGTATCATCTATATGTATATACAGTATTCTTTTAATATACGAAAGCATTTGGTTGCATGTATACAGTGGAACAGCGCACAAGGAAAATAAAAAATTGGAAACTTTATATTTTTACTCTGGAGTTACGTTACTACACGTTCTTTTTACCGACATAACTCTGGGACCCGAAATTCCTCGTGACCTCCTCCGGTCATCTTGGGGGAAATTATACTTCTTTTGCTAACTTCGCAGCTAAATCTTCTACTCTGGAGTTAACAAGTGAACCTAAGGCTTGTTCAAGCATCATTTCAATGGACCATAGAAAAAGGAAAAGGATGTTTGTAGCTTACTGTGTGTTAGGCCTTTTCCTTAGGCTACTGCAGCCAACAGGGCAAGGTCCTGCGCTCCCAGGTCTGATGTGACACTGCTGTTTGCTCCAGGAAAACTGATCGGGAAATGTTTGTGGTGTCGGTAGCACTTAGGGCAGGTTTTATAAGCCCAGCGGCAAAGGGAAGGTCCAAGCCTGGCGATGGATGTGGCTAAAAGCGTGAGAGCCCTAAAAAAATTGTTGTCATTGGAAAGAAAAAGAAAAAAAAAAAAAAAAAAAAAAAAAAAGGAAAGAAAATCCACAGGGCAGTGTGGTGGAAATGGACTGTTTGAAATTGTCCTTGATCTCCAAGGCAAGGAGGGGAGGGATGGCGGTGAATGGGAGGAGGGATGGAAGGAGCAAGTTAGGAGGAAAGGGGGGAGGAAAGAAAACCCCAGACCCCAAACAATAGCTGAGATAGGAATGTGATGTTGGACTAGAAGATCCTTCCAACCCTTCCAACCCGGTTGTTCTGTGATTCTGTGATTCTGTGATTTGGGAAGAGCGCTGGAATCTCTAATATTGACCCCAATCCTAATCGGGGAAAAGAAAGTACATTGTGTTTTTTTCGCATTGTTTACTGGCTTTGAACTTCTGTATTGCTTGGACATCACCCATAACCTTGAGGTGAAGGACTTGGTGACTTGGGGCCTTTGTTGACATCCACCCCCCAGCCAGACAACTACCAAAAGGAAATGCTAAAAAGTAAGGGGGGAGAGGGGGGACTTTGTTTATTTGTTTGTCTAGCATGCGAGGGGAAATGCCTGCTAAAAGGAGCTGGACA